>ML781340.1:555168-588221 GCA_009831015.1 Picea engelmannii
GTCTTCCTAAAAGTAAAGGGGGTAAAAGAAATGAGGGAATTAAATTAAGTGAAACCCATGGCTTTTAAATGATGAAGAAGAAATAAAATTTATTAAAAATGTGGGAGTATAAAAGCTAGGAATTTAAAAATAGATTGAAAAGACTAAAAACCACATTTATCTTTTGGGTTCAAAAAAATAAAAATAACAAGAGAGAATTAAATAATAGAATAAAAGAGACTAAAAATTGAGGAGTAAATTAAGGAGTAATTTAAGGAGTGATTAAGCAGTAAATTAAGGAGAAATTTAAGGAGTGATTAAGGAGCAATTTAAGGAGAAATTTAAGGGGTGATTAAGGAGTAATTTAAGGAGTAATTTAAGGAGCGATTTGGGGGAAGTGAGAGAATTGAGTCTTTTAATAATCAAAAAGAAATTAATTTTGGAGAACCAGAGGCATGTGTGACACTTGGACGGCGGAGACTGTTAGAGGGTTAGTCATTAAAAATTAATTAATTAATGATTTATGAATTAGGTCAGTCTCAAAATTCTATAAAAGGAGGGGAAAGGAAGGAAGAAAAGGGAGGAACGATTAGCGTAACGTTACGCTACCAAATTGTGGCTTGACGGGTTGCTTGTGAGGAGTTGGGTATATCTCAGTTGTGTTTGGAGTGGTAGCTCAGCCGTTGAGGCGAGCTGAGACGCTATTCTATCTCTGGTTCTTGTGTGGCCCCTTTGCGTCTCGGGGGGCTAAGGGGGAAGCAGAGTACCCCTAGCGTTTGGCTGGGAGGTACCGGTGAGCTTTCTTTGGTCAGCAAGAAGAAGCGGCATAGAGCGAGGGAAGCGGCATGGCGTGAGGGACGTCTCTGAAGCTGGCGAGTGGCAACGGTATGATTTAAACTGGTGAAGTATAATGCATTTTACTTTCGGTAATTTAATGTTATTGATGTTGAAATTATGGAATTGTTATGGCATTTGTATATTCGGCAAATTTCGTTTCTGCAAGTTTGTGTGAGTTGTTCTGGAAATGTTGAAATTTTTACCGTCGTTTTGGCCATGAGAAGAATATAGTTTGTTGGGCGTTTGGGAACGCATTGTGGATAGGAGGTCGTTACAATCATCAAATTAGAATGAGTGAAGGTGATGAATGGAAGACAACATTCAAGATTAATGAAGGATTATATGAATGGATTCTCATGTTGTTTGGTTTGATGAATGTGCCAAGTACTTTCATGAGGTTAATGAATGAAGTCCTAAAAGATTTCATTGGGAAGTTTGTAATTGTGTATCTTGATGATATACTAGTCTTCAGTAAGACTGAAGAAGAACATTTGAAGTACCTAACTCTAGTAATGAGGAGGTTGTAACAAGAGAAGTTGTTGATAAATCTGAATATGTCGTCTTTCATGAAGAAGGACATTATTTATCTGGGGTTCGTGATATCTTCGAATGAGTTGAATATGAATCCATAGAAGGTAAAAGAAATAAGAGAATGGTCATCACGGAGAAACATCTCTGAATTCATAATCTTCCATGGACTAACCAGTTTTTACAAGAAGTTGATCAAAAATTTTAGTGGAATTTCTACACCAATGATGGACACAGTCAAGAAAAGACAAATATTTTCATTGGACAGAGGAAGCAAAGAGAAGTTTCAAGTTGTTGAAAGAGAAGATAACTGAACAACCAGTTCTAGTTTTACTAGACTTTGGTAAGACATTTCAAGTAATATGTGACGGAAGTGGGTTTGTGGTTGGAGCAGTCTTAAGCCAAGACAATAGACCAATTGCATACTTAAGTTATAATATGAACGATGCCAAGATGAAATATTCCATGTATGATAAAGATTTTTATGCAGTCATACAATCGTTGAAGAAATGGAGGCACTACTTGGTTCCGAAAGAGTTTGTCTTGTATAGAAAAAACCATGCTTTACAATTCATAACCAGACAAGAAAAATTCAACCAAAAACATGCAAAATGGGTTGAATTTATGCAGAACTTTACTTTTTTTATAAGGCACATTTCTAGAACTGCTAACAAGGTTCTTGATGCATTGAGCAGGAAATGTTTGATTCTGCAGGAGTTTCGCGTGAAGACCTTAAGTTTCGATAACCTTAAATATATGTACAGGGACGATTCAAATTTCAGGGACGCTTATGAAGCATGGGAGAATCTTGTTCTAAGAGAAAGAAGCCAATGGATTGAATAATTAATCTAGGATGGATTATTATTCAAAGGAAATCATTTTTGTATCCTAAAGAGTTCTATGAGGGAGAATTGTCTGAAAGAAAAACATTGTGGAGGATTGGCTGGACATTTTGGCCTTGACAAAACATTTGTGCAACTAAACAATTTATATTATTGGCCAGTGATGAGGAAAGATGTTAGGAAATTTGTCTACAAATGTAGAATTTTCCAGCACGCAAAGTGGAAGAGATAGAATACAGGATTATATCAACCATTTCCTGTACCAGAGAGGCCTTGGGATGTGGTAAGCATGAATTTTGTGTTAGGATTGCCATGTACATAGAGGGGTTGTGATTCCATGTTTGTGGTAGTTGAAATATTATCGAAAATAGTACATTTCATTCCATGTCAGAAAAGAAGTGATGCAACACACATTGTAAACATGTTTTTCAAAGAAGTAGTTCGACTTCATGTCTTACCCAAGAGTATTGTTTCAGACAGGGATACCAAATTTGTTGGTCATTTCTAGAGGACACTATGGAAGAAGCTAGGGACAAATTTATGTTTTAGCTCAGCATATCACCCTCAGACATATGGAAAGACTAATGTAGTAAATTGAATTTTAGGGTATTTGTTGAGGATTTTAGTAGTTGAACATCACAGTCTGTGGGATCAGATTATTCCACAAGTGGAATTTGCATATAACGATTAACCTAATAGGAGCACCGGACAAAGATCATTCCAGATAATGTATGGAATGCAACCAAGAGGAGTATCTGAGTTGAGGGACTTAGAGCAGAGTGAATTCATAAGTGCTGGAGCAGAAGAATTTGCAGCGGAGATGCAAGAGCTCCAGAGTAAGATTAAAGAGAGGTTGCAAAATTCCAACCAGGAATATAAGCGTAGATCATATCAACGTAGAAGAGAACTTCAGTTCAAAGTGGGAGATTTAGTCTTAGCACACTTGAGAAAAGAAATATTCCCAAGGGGGACATATAATAAACTGAATATGAAAAAGATAGGGCCGTGTAAAATCATAAGGAAATTCAAAGAAAATTCTTATGAGCTAAAATTGTTGGATGGGGTAGGAATATCACCAATATTCAATGTAGCAGATATGTATCCTTATAGAGAAAATGAAACAGATAAAGAATATGATTAGAAAGAAGTTCAATGGATCAGACAGGTTCCTGTAGCTGAAAAGACGTAGATGGAAAAGATCATTGATTAGAGAGTTAGCAAGAAAACCCATAGGAAGACATATTTTGAGTATTTAATCAAATGGAAGGGACACTCGATTGAGGATGCCAATTGGGAAAGTGAAGCGGAGATTCAGAAACATGGACAGATGGTGCAGGGGGTCATGAACATGAGTTCATGATTTTTTCAACCAAAGGAGTATGATGCAGGAGCATCGTAAGAAAGCCAGTAAAGCAAGCACAAGAGAAGAAGACAACTGGATATGCGCCAACGCACATTTTGAAAGCATTTTGAATTTGAAAAGATGGAACATTAATGTAAAAGATGGAGGGATGTAATTTCCCTTTTGGGATTGTAAAATAGATCTTGAGCATAGCTCTCATCTATTTTTTGGAGGCATTTATTGTATTAAATGTAAATTAGTTGTAG
Organism: Picea engelmannii; assembly: GCA_009831015.1. Classification (NCBI taxonomy): domain Eukaryota; kingdom Viridiplantae; phylum Streptophyta; class Pinopsida; order Pinales; family Pinaceae; genus Picea; species Picea engelmannii. Next base: position 558,963 of record ML781340.1, read on the forward strand.
CTCTTATTTCGATTTTATAGCTTAGAGTGTAGGAGGGAAAACTCTAGAAAGATATTGTATGGTAAGATTATTCTCATTCTATTGACATAGAGCTATAGAGAAAGAGAATAGAAGAATAGAGATTGTAGAAGAGTGTACAAGAAGATAGCTGATGCTATAGATGCCATGTACAGATGCACTTGGATTAATATATAGAAGCTTTGATCCAAATTTCATGGTGTTTTTGAATTATGTTTACATCTATTGAATGGTATGTTTACTGTTAATTCCAGTCTCTATTATGAATTTGTTTCAATGTTGTGTGTATGTATGATTTCATGATTAAATATATGAAGTCTTTGGAGAGGGAGAGAATGAGTTTCAATTGTTTCTTATCTTGAGAATTCCCGCAATGAGTGCAGTGAAAGTCCACAAAGAGTGCATTGATAGGTTCTGAGTTTTACCTCAGACAATCTCAGGCGAGATACCATTGTTCTCATACCAGTAGAAGTGAAAGAATAGCACAGAGTCATGCAAGGAGTGCCTAGCCAGGTTGAAGTCTTATACTTTTCCAACCCAAGTGAGAGGTTGAAGTATTTCTGTTGCAAGGAGTGCACAAAAGAGGAAGACGTTAGATAACCAGAGGTTATCATGAGTGCCACAAGGAGTGTGCACAAAGAACCCTTGGAATTCTTTAGTTTGAAGTAGAGGCCAAGCTCAAAAGGGATAGAGAATTCGAGGGATTCGAAGAAAAGAAGAAGATTTAAGTCACCTCGCAGAGGTTGACCCCAGAGTAATTGACGCCAAGTCCTTCGGCTTGGATCCATTGAAAATCTAAATGAACGGTAGAATTTCTTGGAGGGAGGAATACCAAATTTCATGAGTTGTTGGATCTAGTAGATCAGTAGGAAGGATAAGGCTGATAACCTTTCATGGTACACAAGCCAGAAGGAGGATTAGTATCTATTGGATATGGATCAATGGGGGTCGTTTATATCTATAGTTCAGAGCTCAACATTTCGGGAGTCGGGAGCTGGGGCATTGGTTTTGTGATACACAAACGGTCCCGACATTGTGAAATGCGAAGTCATGACACAATCATGGCCATCGATTGAGGAGAAGGAATAAGACCATCATATATAGTCCTGGAGAGAGGTCCCACATCAGGTTTTAGGGCTTCATGGATGTAAAGTGTTAGGTTGTCTCACTTCAATACCCCCGATATCGCGATTCAAGAAATATCTTTTCAAATAAAGGTTGTGGTCACATTGGTTGGTCACATGGGTAAGAGTTCATGTCTAATACTTGTTTGCATAGGCATAGCTCATAATAAGGACCCGTGGTTACAATTGTGCATATTCCGGTTGGGAATCAAAGAGCCATTTTGGCTCAAGGGGATATTAAGAACGATCCTTAGGCTGGGAGGTCAAGCAGAACCTAATGAGGTAGGAGTGTTGCGTCACTAATGCATTTTATCTAGAACTTTTTGTGATTTACACTATTTTTTTGAGTTTTGATCCATTCGACATCTTATCATAAAAATTACCTTAAAACATATGATGGGTGTTGAGCTTACACTTTATCATTCAAAGTGTGACTTTCAGTGCTAACAGACCACATCCACAAAAAAATCCCAAGTGGGCTTGACCTCATATGTTCCAGACTCCGATGTGGAACTTTGCTTCCAGTAAGTTTCCCACCAATGTTTGACATGGGGGAGAGCCTTAATGAGTGTGAAGGTGATCTTTTCCCTATCGCAGAAATTGTGAACATAGAAATAACCTTTTAGCAAATTTAACCATTTTTCTAGGGAATCCACATCTATCTGTCCTTCAAATATGATAATATTAAAACTAACATGTACCTTGAAAGGAGAGGTTCCTCCAAAGTGGTCACTTGATGAAGACAAATTTGTTGTTATCAACGGGCATTGGAGGATATGAGAAAAATCTCCATCATTTTGTCCCTTTGTCGCGTGAGATATTACTGAAGCAACAAATTAATAGAATATTTTTCTCTGCCATTTTTCTTTTCTTCCTCCATGGAGTTTTTATTGGGCATGTGAGAGTGATTTTCCTCAAGAGATACAAGCTCGAGACCCAACTTTCTATACTCGAATCTCATTGGGGACATGCACTAAAAAATGATCAAGAGCAACGTGGTCTGATACCACTGATCCATATTATTTTTTGCATGAAATGAGAGTGGAGATATAATAATGAAATGTACAGAGATATATCATATATCCACTGATATAACATAGATATAAAAATAAACCCAAATATATAGTAATACATGATTTCTATTAATGAGAGGAATGTAAAAAACTATATAAATATAGAGTGAAAGATTCGCTAGAATGATGGAATCTTATCTCTAAGAAGAGATGTGATAGATAATCACATTCACAAGAAGATGATTCTTAAAATGAGGCTCGAAAGGCCTTTTTAAAATAAATAAAATAAAAAATCCTAACCCCTGAATATGAAAAGCCAAAAATTTTGTGGACCCCATTTTGGGTAGTTTGGTGTATCAACTTCCCAGGGGTGTAACTTTGACATACGATTTTCTTTTGGGGCACACGATAACTCATTGCAAAGGTATCAATGAGGATATTCATTTTGTGGGATGAATCACAACCTTTGACCATCTTTAAGGTGCCCGATCGTAATAAAACATTGTTTAGAACCTCAAATTGGCCCCAGAAGTTTGGGACTGCTAAAAATAGTAAATTACCGACAAACTAGGTTGATCCAGTTGAAAAAGGTGGGTGGCCACCAATATACACCTAGATCACTCCCTGATGCATCACATTCCATAAAAATGGTCTTGGTGAAGTCAAGTAGTGCTATAAGAGGAGTATTTCACATAGTGTATTTCAAGGCTTGGAAGGATTGGTTAGCCATGGGCGTCCAAATGAAAACATTATTTTTAAGGAGAGTTGTGAGTGGAGATGAAATTTTTCCATAATCATAAACAAACATGCGATAACATCCCATTAACCCAAAGAAACCACATAAACTTTTAAGAGTTTTAGGGTGAGGCCAATTTAGCATAGCTTTAATTTTGCCAAGTTCCTTCCTTCTTGAGGACCATGACAAAAGGGGAAGAATAGGGGTTGGTACTAGGACATATAATACCCACTACTAGCAACTCTTGGACACTTTTCTCAATCTCATTTTTCTAAGCAAAGGGATGAAGATAAGGGTGAACATTGGGAGGAAGAATACCCATGATTAAAGGAATGGAATGGTCATGGTCGTTACGGGAGGGGGGAATGCCCTATGGAGTTTGGAAAACAACTTGGTGTTGGGAAAGAATATATTTGAGGTTGAGGTGCACAGAGGGTGTCTCAACTGCTTGAATGGAATGAAGTTGGGAAATTATAGCAGAATGAACATTTTTGAGTAACTTTTCTGTGTAGTGGGAATTGATGATCTATGGAGAACCTATGGTAATTCCTTGGAATTTATACTATTGGCCCTCTTATTGCAATTACATGGTTGAATCCCTAAAATCCATGGTGATGGGACGTAGAGTGTGGATCCATTCAACACCATGTACATTGTCACAACCACCCATGTCAATAACAAACATGTGAAATTTCTAGTGACACTAACCAATTTGTAGATGCATGTTTTCACGACGCCACCCCGAATTTCATTAAACCCCCATTAGAAATCATGATTTGAAAGTTGTTGACATCATGGATATATCAATTGATATCTTGGGAAAGGCGACGATGAATGAAATTATGAGTTCTTCCACTGTCAACTAGGATGATGGATTTCCTATCCTTAATGTATCCAATTAACTTGAGGGTTTGGGGAGAAGATAACACAGTGAGATAATTTAGCAAAATCATAGGCTCAAATTTAGGAGGATCAAAGGGAGGAGTAATATCATCTAATTGGGGTACTATTTTTGAGACTCATAGTAATACTGAGTGGGGGGGAGGGGTAGTAAATCAATATTATATCAATTTTCTTAATTTTTATTTATTTTTAACAATTCTATATTATTTTGAAGTACTTAATTAACCACTAATGCATGTAGAAATAAAAAATCATGGAAATAAAAATACACCATATTAATTTTTTACATGGAAACCCAATGCGGAAGAAAACCATAGAACATATTTCTTTATATTCTTCTGCAAGAACCAACTTACAATTTATAATTTTTTATCTTGGCATGCACCCAGTCGTTGTAGATAATGAGGACACCAATCCTCTCATGCACCAACCTATTACAAATGATGAGATTTTGAATCCTCTAAGGAACCAATCTGTTACAAATGATGAGGACTCCACTCCTCTCAGAAACCAACCTGAAGAGTGAGGACAACAACCCTCTCCCTTGCACCACCCTGCCTCCCTGTATTCGGTTTTATCTAATCAAAACTTCCTTGCACAAATAGACCATTCTCAATACTTTTCTCTTCAATTCAAGATGATCTAATATATCTCCAGTTCAGTTCCTTTGAACACTTACAATAAATTTCTCCTCTATACTCCACAAGACTTTTCTCGATCATAGAACATTCCTATTTATAATGTCTTTGTTTCAGTTCGACAAACTGTATGTGGAAGCATAACAATTATATTGTGTACATATCTTGATGAACTCAAAGTCCAATTAGTTATATGTGGACATACTTTTGTCTAATTTAAGTATGTGGATGCATAATAATTATATTGTGGACATATCTTGACTAGAACAAAATCTAGATAGTTATATGTCGACACACTTTTATCTAAATAAAAATATTTTTTGTCCAGTTATAACTAGACATTCTTCAAATAAATCAAATGGACCAAATCTTCCTTGTTTTAAGAAAACATTTAATAATCATCATTGATCCTTTCAATGATCAAAGAGTGATCGATTCTATGACCAAATCTTCCAACGAATGAGCTCTAGCTCATCTCCAACAAGGTAACCTAGTATTACTAGAAAGTATCATCAACATTGATGCAAAAATTCATATTTTGGTTTACAGAGCACCCAATGCACAGAGAGATTAGGAGCACAAGATTCAAGTGACAAATCTTCAACCTATTGCACTTTATTTGTAGCGCTCTTAGCCAGTAACTCCACTAGACTGTGAGTGTTCCCCAGTGACTCACTTACTTGACTATCGACCTTACACTTCTTCCATCGCAGTCCACTCCATTTTTTTCACACTAGATTTGTCTCGTCACACTCTACTATGCCATTTGTCGCACTAGCTCAAGGAACCATACATCTTTTATTATGTGCAATTGACAAGTGACTGGCTTCATTTTTTTACACTCCACTACACCATTTGTTGAACTAGCTCAATTCCCCCTTCATATTTTCTTCTTCACCATTGATCATTTTGTCCTTCAATCCTTCTGTGCACTTTTTTTTCATTCTTTCATGAATTCCTATATTTGTGCACCATAATTTGTTCCATGCTTTCTACCATAGCACTAGAATTGACTATATCCATGATCACTTTGAAATCAATGAAAACATATGTGCAACAAACTCCCCCTTTGTCATTGGAAGTAACCAAAAGAGCCTGATTTCCAAATCAATGGCCTTTATGCTAAGTTTCTCCCCCTTTCAATGTGCGCAACAAAATCCATTTCAATGAGTATCAACTTTATGCTAAGCTATATTTTCTCCCCATTTCAATGTGCACAACTTCCAAATAAATGTCCTTTATGCTAAGATGGGTTTGTTGTTTTTGTTTTTGTTTTTTTAACTCTTCCACTTTGACAAAAATGAAAAAGAGAGAATTTGTATATTCTCCCTTTGGGAAGAAATTACTATGGGATCATGTGCTAAAACATGGTCCTGGATTATTTACATGCACATAACCACCCCTAAACAAAATATCATCGAGAACCATTGCAAAATTCAATTGTGTGCATCTCCACCAAAGAAAACTTATTTTTATGAGTAATGTAAATATTAACAACAATATCAGTTTCCCCTAGTACATCATTGATGTAGGAGCATCGTTAGCAAGCATGCGTGGAAGGACATCTCGACACCTAGGAATCATTCCTGTATCTCAAACGTTGGGAGTTACTGCGAATATTTTGGAGCTAATTGGAAAAATAGAAGAAGATCAAATGCTTGGGAGTGGATGATCACAAGTGATTTGGGAGTTTCCTAGACTGTAACTAAACTTAGGTAGTAGTTAGAGTTTTTTTTTTCGTTTTCCAAGTAGACGAGTAGTCATGGGGAACCTTATGTACCCTTTGATATAAATAGAGATTTTGTATTCCCAAATGAGGCTGCTGTGAGTTAGTACGAATTTTCTGAGTTTTGAGTTATTTTTTTGATATTATTTGTAGCCATTTACTTTTTAATGAATATGACAGAGGAGAATTGAATCAAATTCATGGCACTATTACTGTTTGTAATTCTTTGTTATTCTATTTTCATAAATGAATGAATTTCGTTATGAATGGATGAAACTGTGAATATTAGTATAAGTTTCAATTGTTTCTCTTATGTTGAGTGAGTACAAGGTGTGCACACAGAACGCAAGGAGTGTGTGACGTGATTTGTTTCGATTCCAAAGTTCAGAAGAGATAGCATGAAACATTCCATTTGGAAGGAGTGCAAAGCGAATGTTGCAAGGTGTGCACAATCACCCGCAAGAACCAAGTCTTGCGTAAGAATATGCTGCAAGGAGTGCACAGATTTGGAATTCAACCAAGTGTCGAAGGGACTCCATAAGAGTCAAAGGAGAGAAAGTTGAAATCTCGACTTGATCACAATCATTGATCCAAGGAAATATCTGGGTCGTTGATCTAGCACCATCACGATTTCAGATATCAGGAGAACAGAGGTAATTAGACTCCTAAAGATGTGAAATGCGAAATCACAAATCGATCTAATTTGTTAGATCATGGGGAGTCATGAACCATCGATATGATGCTTGCAAATATCGGCAATCGAGGATCGGGAGAAAAGAGGTGGACCAAACTCCAAAGTCACAAAATGTGAAATTGTGACTTGATCGTAGCTGTTGATCGAGGGAAGATAGTGGACCATAGATCTAATCATACCGTGAGTTCCCGATGCACTTGAGAGTTGAGCCCCAGGTCATGACCGAAGGTCACATTGAGGGAAGATAAGGGAGGGCTTAGTACACACTAGGCTATTGTTGTGGTTTTGGAGGTCGGGAGAATCGAGGTGATTCACATGCAAATACCCGACAAGTGAAATTGCCAAACACCTTTTGGGTTAGGCTCATGGTCACAACTAGTGGTCGCATGAGAGAAGTTGTGCCTGGTGCTTGTTCGCACGGTGGAGTTTCTTGAAAAGGACATGTGGAAATTTCTTTAACATTCTAGCAGGGAATCGAAGAGTTTCTCTAGCTCAAAGATTGAGAAGATCCAGAGACCGAGTGGGCAACAGACCCTGCCAAGGTAGGAGGTCTGCATCAAGTGGTATCAGAGCCGAAAGTTTTCCTTGTAGACAACAAACAAAGGAGAGGAGACAAAAGAACTCGATTTTTACTCTATGTGTGAGAGACAGTCAACAAAATTCCATTGAGGAGACAAGTGGAACAACCTTTAGCCAATCAAGCTATAGAAAGGGAGATGCGATAACTTCATGCAAGATTATAGGTGATGGTGGTAGTACAAAGAAGAGCACCTGATGCTGGAGACATCAACGATGCAGAGAGTGAAGAAGTAGAATTCGAAGAATCTGCAGGAGAGAATTTTTTTGAATAATTCTTTTTGAGAGAAGTTTCTATATTGGGATCTAGAGCCAAGATAGAGGTCCCAATGTACGAAGGCAAATTATGTGGAATTCCTACAGAAACCCTGATATATCTAGAATTCTAGTTAAATTGAACACAAACAATTTGTTGATATTCAAGAGATGAGAGAAAGTTTTTGCTCCATAAATCAGAGAATTATATTAATAAAAAATGAATATACATGAGAAATCGTCCTCAAAAAGAAGAGAGGAGGTGAATATATAGAATTTTCAACATAGAAATTCTAGTCAAAAAAAGATAGAAATAATTAAAATAGGTGTCATAAGCTAAGGGAGACCACATAGTTCGACCTAGACCACTAAAGATACATGTCACACACTCATTAATGTCCACAAGAGTCAAGTTATGTGCATTAGCTCACTTAATCTCACTTAACTGACAAGAGAAGCAATTCCAACTCACTTAATTGACCCGAAATAGTAGTCACTAATAATAGTAACGACAAAAATCATTAATTAAGGAATACATCTCTCACTCAAAGAGAAGGTGGGCATTCCCCAATAATAGATGAGTTTTTTCATGGGGTATTTGGAATAAATCATGAATAAATCAATAAAATCAAGAATAAATCGAGAAAATCAAGAACCAAGAGTTGAGTCTTGATATAAAATTAGCAGTTTTCCCTAAAATCTAGGGATGAGGCACCCTTCTTCTCTATGTGGAAAAATTAGGTGAAATAAAGTGTAAATGAATGTATTAACCAAGATATAGGAGTCTAATATAGGTATAAACTAATGTAAGTTAGGGTTATTCTCCAACACCCCCCCTTAAGCCTAACTGTAATGACAAAAAAATTGAGTCCCGACAACTTGGCCATTTTAGGTACTCATTACATAAAAGAACTCCTCGTGAAAAGAGGAAAGATGTAAAAGCTCATGGGAAACCCCCCCCCCTCCCCCAAAATAAGAAAAAAAATGTTGAGTGGCCAAAAGTGACCTACTCAGTTGTCTCCACCACTCCAAGCATAGCTCTCAGTTCTTAAAATTTATTTTCAGTGAAGGACTTGGTGAAGATGTCTCCAATATCCTTGTCTATGGGGAAGTACTGTAGTGAAATGAATATTTGATAGATCATCTCATGGATATAATGCATGTGATGAAATTCACATCTGCGAGAAGTGGAAATGGCCAAAACTAGTCGAATGGAGTCCATTTTTGCAACAAGTGCAAATGTCTCTGTGTAGTCTATGCCATGTACCTGTGAGTATCCTTTTGTGACAAGTTGAGATTTGCACTTGTTGATCTCACCATATGCAACAATATTTTTTTTATATATCCATCAACAGTGAACAAACTTTCTTCCTTTCAAAAGTGGAACCATGTCCCATGTGTTGTTGTCCATAAGAGCAGAGTACTCTTCATCCATGGAAGCCTCCCAGAGTGGGTTTACAGTAGCCTGAGAGTGTGACTTTGGATCTGAACCAAGTGACATATAGAAATGTATGGGCAGAAAAGGTTCTGAGGTAGCCAAGTCTTGAGGGGCCCCAAAAAACTGTGATCCAGTCCTTCTTGTATCCGCAAGATCACCGACTAGTTCACCCGCATCTTGCAGGGTTTTCTCTACCCAAGTTGGCAATTGAGTTGGAGAAGCCATGACCTGATCCTCATCCTATGTATCAGACCCAAAATTTTTCTCTGATGGCTACTCTAAAGTGCTCGAATTTTTTTTTGACTCCTCATCAATGACAACAAGCGGTTCCTCGGGAGGGTCTTCTGAAAAATCATGCAATGATTCTTCTTCAAACTTCACACTTTGAACTAGAATGAAATTTTCAATGTGAGAGTCAAGAAATCTATATCCTTTGACACCTTCAGGATATCCAAGAAACATGCATTCAATAGTTTGAGGCTCCAAATCCTTCCTCTTATCTGTCGGAATGTGAGCCCATGCTCGTGAACCAAAAATACGAAAGTGCGACACTTTCAGTTTCTTACCGGTCCAACATTCAAAAGGAGTGGTGCCTTTGAGTGATTTGTGAGGACCTTAGTTCTTAATGTATTCTGCACAATTAATAGCTTCATCCCATAGATTGAGAGCTAATTATTTCGACTGTAGCATACAATTGGCCATCTCTTTTAAGGACTGATTTTTCCTCTTTGCAACATCGTTCTGTTGTGGTGTATATGGCACTGTGTGTTGTAGTTGTATACCTACATCAATACAAAGTTGATGGACATATTTGTTGGAATACTCCCCCCCATTATTAGTATGAAGTATATTAATCTTACACCCAGACTCATTCTCAGCAAGTGCTTCAAATTCTATAAGGCATTCAAATACTTCCGATTTTAATTTTTTTTAAAAATACCCAAGTAAAGTGAAAGAAATCATCTATGAAGGTGAGTACATATCGAGCCTTACTAATTGAAGGTTGCGGGAATGGGCCCATGATTTCACTTTGAATCATCCCAAGGGGTGAAGAATCTCTATGTGCCTTCCCTTTGTCAAACATTTTCTCTGGATGCATGCCAAGAATGCATCCTTGACATACACCGCTTGTGAATTTAATACCTGGCAATCCTTCTACCATGTTTTCCTTGCTGAGTTGATGCAAGTAATTATAGTTTAGATGGCCAAATATTTCATGCCATAACCTGATGATATCATTATATTGTGACAAAAATACATTGCTAATTTATTTAGGAACAAAGTGGGAGAAAAAATACAAACGAGAACTGTGATCTGCAATTCCGTGTGCAAGTTGTGAGCCTATGGAAATGTCGATAATCACTACGGAGTTCGGAGTGAACTCCACCTTCCTTCCATAGATGGAATAAGTGATATGATATATTGAGAGAATATTTGTGGACAGTGAGGGAACATGAAACACATTTGTGAAGCAACCCCCTCCAAGATCAACAATTCCTTCTCCACACACCTTTGCGGGTGTGGCATCTCGCAAGTAAATTGGGGATCTAGTGCTTTCTTCGATGGAGGAAAATTCATATTTTGATGCAGCCATATGTTTCGATGCACCTGAATCAAGGATACAATATGATAGAGTGGATGTGACAGACATTAAATCCTGACCATCTCGTGCTCTCCCTCCCGTTCTATTATCATCTTTCTTCTTTGCATTTTCAGGCACCATGAGATTGTGTTGTTGCAATTTCTTAGCCATCTCATCGATAGTCTTCCTCATGCAATTTTATTCAGGATGAAAACATTTGGAACAATAGCTTCAAAGTTTTATTTCCTTCTTCTTCTTACCCTTAGGCTCAAAAGAGTTATCTGAAGATTGTGCGGATATCTCCTTCTTCGATTCAGGAAATTTACCCATTCCTTTTTTCTTGTCTTTTCAACTTCTCTTTGGAGCATTAGTAGCTGCAAGTGCTTGGTTCTTGGAATGCTTGATGGAATCCATTCAAACTAACATATCTTTATCTTGAGTTAATTCTGCAATGAAATCATTCAATGGAGGCATTTTCCATTTTTCCTGAGTCAATTTAGATGCTTGAAAAGATGACACAAATACAGAATATTCAGGGCCTAATTTCAAGAGAATTGAAAGGATGAGTTGTTCTTCCTCTTTTGTGAGTCCACATGCATTAAGTTCAACGAGGAGGGATTTGAACTTGGTGAAGAATTCTTGTAGGTTTCTGAAATGAATTGGACTTAGGGATATGATTTCATTCTCCAGTTGCTGCACTCTCATTGCACCTTGCTTGCCGAATAGTCCTTCCAATGTGGTCCAGACCACATCGGGAGTAGTGGCAATATTGACATGAAATAGGAGATCTCTAGAAATTGATAGGCATATCATCCCAATTGCTTCATCTAATTTATTGAAATTCTTTATCTTCTCCACTGCAGTAGTAGGTTCTTTCTTCATTCTCATTGTTACCCAGTAAAGCCCTTTGCTTCGGAGGAGCAGAGAGATCTCTGTCTTCCATTCGAAGTAATTGAAAGGATTTAGAATGAGTTTTTTGGGATGATATAGATGATCCATTGCTACTTTTTGTGCCTCATGATGATCTATACCTACAAATAAAACCATATTCAGTCCAGTAGATTCAGTCTAGCTCTGATACGATGTAGAATTCTTGCAGAAACCCAAATAGATCTAGAATTATAGTTAAATTGAACACAAACAATTTGTTGATATTCAAGAGATGAGAGAAAGTTTTTTCTCCATAAATCAGAGAATTATATTAAAAAAAAATGAATATACATGAGAAACCATCCTCAATAAGAAGAGAGGAGGTGAATATATAGAATTTCCAACATAGAAATTATAGTCAAAAAAAGCTAGAAATAGCTAAAATAGGTGTCATAAGCTAAGGGAGACCACATAGTTCGACCTAGACCACTAAAGATACATGTCAAAAACTCACTAATGTCCACAATATTCAAGTGATGTGCATTATCTCACTTAAGCTCAGTTAATTGACAAGAGAAGCAGTTCCAACTCACTTAACTAACCCGAAATAGTAGTTACTAATAATAGTAATGGAAAAAATCATTAATTAAGGAATAAATATCTCAGTCAAAGAGAAGGTGCACATTCCCCAATAATAGATGATTTTTTGCATGGGGGATTTGGAATAAATCATGAATAAATCAAGAAAATCAAGAATAAATCGATAAAATCAAGAACCGAGAGTTGAGTCTTGATCTAAAATTAGCAGTTTTCCCTAAAATCTAGGGATGACGTGCCATTCTTCTCTATATGGCCAAATTAGGTGAAATAGAGTGTAAATGAATGTATTAACCAAGATATATCACTCTAATCTACGTAGAAACTAATGTAAGTTAGGGTTATGCTCCAACAATTTAGATGTTGAAGAGATGCTAGATTGGGTACAATCCATGGATAAATATTTCAACTATGAAGACGTCGATGAATAGAAGAGGGTGAGACATGTTATCACTAGACTAAAGGGACATGAAACACTATGGTGGGATGAACTGCAGGTTGAGAGGAGAAGAAATGGAAAACAAAAGATAAAGAATTGGGACAGAATGATAGCCAAGATGAAGGAAAAATTCATTCCCAAAGATTACCAAATCAATCTGTTGAGGAAATTGCAGAACCTGAGATAGAAGGGTATGACATTTAGAGAATACACAAAGGAGTTCTACAAGTTGGACATCAAAATTGGACAAAGAGAGAAGGATGAAGAATAAGTTTCCAGGTATATAAATGGCATGAGGTATGAAATCCAGGATGAGATCAACTTGATTTCAGTAAGGATAGCGGAGGATTATTATCAGTTTGCATTGAAGGCAGGGGAGAAGTTGGTCAAAAAACAAAACTAGTGAAGTAGATCTAGAAGCCTAGTCTCGGATAAAGGGAAGGGAGTTTCCCATGACAAGGCACAAAAATAAAAGGATGAGATTGAGAAACCACATAGTCACTTAGAAAGAGAAAGAAGTTCCTGAGGAAGAAAAGATGGTGGAAGAAGTTCTTCCAGAGGAAGAGGAAGAGGTAGAGGATGAGAAGTGAGATGTTACACATGTGGAAAGGCAGAACATAAGTCTTGGGAATGTCTTGAGACAAATAAAGAAGGAGAAGGTAAATCTCACATTTTGGAAGCACATAGAAGAAATGTTGAAGCATAATGAGAATAGAATGGAACATCTATGATGTTGAGAAAATTTATCTTAAAACCAGTGGCATAAGTTGAAAAAATGGTGTAGATAAACAACCTATTCAGGACAGCTTGCAAGACTAAGGATAGAGTCTGCAAAGTGATATTTGACAGTGGGAGCATTGACAACTTAGTATCCATAGAGATGGTGGATAAATTGGAACTGGAGACAATCGCACATCTGAAGCCATACAAAGTATCATGGTTTCATAAAGGACACCAGGTAATGGTTATTAAACAATGTTTGGTTGAATTTAAAATAGGAGGATATAGACATGAAATTCTATGTGATGTAATTCCCATGGATGCATGCCATATTTTTTGGGGAAGACCATGGTAGTTTGACAAAAATGCCATTCATGATTGGAAGAAGAATACATACACCTTGGAGAAGAATGGTAGGACACACATGCTGCTACCAATAGAGGAGAATAAAGTGAAAGAGGAAGACAACATAAGAATACTTCTCATGAGCGGGAAGGAACTCCTGAGAGAAGTTAATAAAGGAGAGGAGATGCAGTTTGTTGTGGTGAGGAAACCTAGAGTTGTCCTTACAAGTACTTCGATGGATGATTTGCCTGAAGGAATTTGAGAATTGTTGGATAAGTGTTTTGACATAGTGGTGGATGAGTTGCCTAACTCATTACCACCCATCAGAAGTATCAACCATCATATTGATCTGATACCAGGAGCAAGTCTTCCAAACAAAGAAGCATATAGACTGACACCTCGAGAGAATGAGGAGGTAAAGAACCAAGTCCAGGAATTGTTATAAAAAGGGTTGGTCAAAGAGAGCTCGAGTCCATGCTCGTTGCCAAATATGTTTAGTCCAAAGAAATATGGAGGATGGAGAATGTGTATGGACTCAAGCGCTATTAACAAGATCACCATCAGGTATATATTTCCTTTGCCAAGAATGGATGATTTAATGGAATGTTTAAGTGGATAAAATTTATTTTCTAAAATAGATTTGAAAAGTGGGTGTCACCAGATAAGAAGGAGAGAAGGTGATGAATGGTATACAACCTTTAAGACAAATGAAGTTTTGTATGAGTGGCTTGTTATGCCATTTGGCTTAACAAATTCCCCAAGCAATTTTATGAGATTGATGAATGAAATAATGAAAGATTTCATTGTCAAGTTTGTAGTTCTATATCTTGAAGATATATTGATCTTTAGAAAGACTAAAGATGAGAATTTGAGACACATGACACTAGTGATGAGAAGACTACAGTAGGAGAAGTTGCTGATAAATCTGAAGAAGTCTTATTTTATGAAGACAAAACTCATTTACTCGGGTTTTGTGATCTCTTCAAATGAAATGAAGATGGATACAAAAAAGATGAAAGCAATCAAAGAATAGTCGTCACTGAGAAGCATGTTTGAGGTAAGAAGATTCCATGGATTAGCAAGTTTTTATAGGAAATTCATCAGAGACTTCAGTGGAATTTTTGCACCAATGATGGATACAGTGAAGAAGAAGCACAAGTATTTTAAGTGGACATAGGAGGTTGAGAGGAGCTTCAATACACTGAAGGAGAAAATAATAAAATGACCAATTCTGGTCTTGCCAAATTTTGAAAAGACATTTCAGGTGAGATGTGATGCAAGTGGAGTTGCAATTGGAGCAGTTTTGAGCTAGGATAATAGGCTTGTTTCCTATTTCAGTGAAAATTTGAATGAGACTAAGAGGAAATACTCCACATATGATAAGGAGTTTTATGCCATAATTCAAGCCATGAGGAAGTGGAGACATTACCTTATCCCACAAGAATTTGTCTTGTATAGTGATAACCAAGCTTTACAATTCATAACCAGATAGGAAAAATTGAATCAGAAGCATGCAAAGTGGATTGAGTTTACAGAGAATTTTACTTTTGTCATAAAACATATTGTTGGGAATGCTAAAAAAGTTGTTGATTCATTGAGCATGAGATGTTTGATTCTGCAAGAATTTCAGGTGAAGACGTTGGGGTTTCAACACCTGAAGGATATGTATTGTGATGATGCAAATTTCAAGGAGGCATACAAAGAATGTGTGAATCTTGTGCTGAGATATAGGAGCCATTGTGAAGAGTATATGATTGAAGAGGAATTGTTGTTCAAGGGAAATCAATTATGCATACCAAAATGTTCAATGAGGGACAACCTTTTGAAGGAGAAGCATATTGGAGGATTGGATGGACATTTTGGCCATGATAAAACATTTGCACAGTTGAATAGTTCATACTATTGTCCAGGTATGAGGACATAAGTGGTGAAATGTGTGAACAAATGTAGAATCTGCCAACATGCATAAGGAAAAGGACAGAACATTGGATTGTATCAACCATTTCCAATACCAGAAAGGCCTTGGGATGCGATAAGCATGGATTTTGTGTTAGTACTGCCAAGAATGAAAATAGGATGTGATTCGATGTTTGTAGTGGTGGATAGATTTTAAAACATGGAACACTTTATCCCATGCCATAAGACCAGTGATGCAACACATGTTGCAAATCTATTTTTCAAGGAAGTTGTGAGACTTCACAACCTACCTAGAAGCATTGTCTCGGACAGAGACAAAAAAATTGTTGGTCATTTTTGGAGCCCGCTATGGAAGAATTTGGGGATGAATTTGTCCTTAATATCACCTTATCACCCTCAGACAGATGGAGAAACTAAGGTGTTAAACAAAAGTTTGGGAAACTTGTTGATGATTCTGGTGATTGAGCATCATAACCAGTGGGATCAGATTCTGCCACAAGCATAATTTGCATACAATGACTTTCCAAACAAAAGAACTGGAAAGATCCCATTCCATATATTGTATGGAATGCAACCTATGGGAGTATCTAAGTTAAGAGACTTAGGACATATTGAGATCAGAAGCATTGGAGTAGAAGATTTTGCTGCAGAAATACAGAAGCTCCATAGCCAGATCAGAGGACAATTACATAACTCTAGCCAACAGTACAAGTGTAGAGTTGATTAACATCGCAGAGAACTTCAATTTGAGGTAGGAGATCAGGTTCTGACACATCTTAGGAAAGAAAGGTTGCCTAGCGGAATGTATAAAAAGTTAAAAATTAAGAATATAGGGTCATGTAATATCTTGAGGAAGTTTGATGCAAATGCCTATGAGATTGTGCTTCCAGTTGATATGGGCATATCACCCATATTTAACGTTTCAGAGTTGTATCCTTACTGGAAATATGACACAGAGGGATCAAAAGATAAAGATAAGATTCAATGTGAGACACAAATTCCTGTAGCAGAAAAACCAGAAATAGAGAAGATCATTGATCAGAGAATTGGCAAGAATACTAGGAGGAAGACTTATCTTGAATATCTGGTTAAGTGGAAGGGACACCCAATAGAGGATGCCAGTTGGGAAAATGAAGTTGATATCCAGAAGCATGGAAAGTCAGTGCAGGAGCTCATGGACAAGAGTCCATGAATTTTTGTCCAAGGGGAGTATGATGCAGGAGCATCGTCAAGAAGCACGCGTGGAAAGACAACTCAGTGCGTGGGAATCATTTTGGAATCTCAAACACTGGGATTTACTGTGAATCTTTTGGAGCTGATTGAAAAAATGAAAGAAGATCAAATGCTTGGGAGCGGATAATCATGAGTCATATTGGAGTTTCACTCCGAGTCTTGAATGTAACTAAACTTAGGTAGTAGTTAGAGTTTTTTTTTTCATTTTTCGAGTAGACAAGTAGTCGGGGGAAGCCCTAAGGACCCTCTAAGATAAATAGAGGTTTTGTATGCCCAAATGAGATTGTTGCGAGTTAGTAGGCATTTTCTGAGTTTTGAGTTATTTTTTTGATATTATCTATAGCCATTTACTTTTGAATGAATATGACAAAGGATAATTGACTCAAATGCATAGCACAGTTACTGTTTGTAATTCTCTCTTATTGTGTTTTCATAAATGAATGAATTTTGTTATGAATGGATGAAACTGTGAATGTTAGTATAAGTTTCAATTGTTTCTCTTATGTTGAGCGAGTGCAAAGTGTGCACATGGAATGTAAGGAGTGAGTGACGAGATATGTTTTGATTCCGAACTTCATCATAGATATCATGAAAATTTCCCTTTGCAAGGAGTGCAAAGCAATTGCTGCAAGGTGTGCACAATCACGCGCACGAACCAAGTCTTGAATAGGAATCTGCTACAAGGAGCGCACATATTTGGAATTCGACTAAGTGTTGAAGGTATTCCATAAGAGTCAAAGGAGCGAAAGGTGAAATCCTGACTTGATCACAGTCTTTGATCCAAGGAAAGATCTGGGACATTGATATAACGCCATCACGATTTTGGATATGGGGAGAACGGAGGTAAGGAGACTCCCAAAGATGTGAAATGAGAAATTGCAAATCGATTTGAGCCATTAGATCATGGGGAGTCATGATTCATCGATCTGATGCTCGCAAATATTAGGAATCAGGGATCAGGAGAATAGAGGTGAACCAACCTCCAACGTCGTGAAACACAAAATCGCAACTTGATCGTAGTCGTCGATCAAGGGAAGATCGTGGACCATAGATATAATCATATCGAGAGTTCCTGATATGCCAAATATCGATGCGCTTGAGATTTGAGCCCCAGGTCATGACCGGAGGCCACATTGAGGGAAGATAAGAGAGGAGTTAGTACACTCAAAATCGCTAAATTCCTTTTTGGTTAGGCTCGTGGTCACAACCAGTGGTCGTGTGAGATAATCTTGCGCCTGGTGCTTGTTCACATGATGAAGTTTCGTGAAAAGGACCTATGGAGATTTCTTGAGGATTCCAAGAGGGAATCGAAGAGATTCTCTAGCTCGGATATTGAGAATATCCAGAAACCGGGAGGCCAGCAGACCTTGCCGAGTTAGGGGGTCTTCATCAATCATCAAATGGGGAACCTGTAGAAGTAGTGAACTATGTTCTTTACTAAAGAGAAGAATATGAGATCACACCCAAACTTTGTCTATATACTCAAAGGTTTCTCTTGGTAATAGATTGGTAACATTATTTGCAATTTTCTCTTTGGAAGGAACATACTCTAATTTGACCACCTAATCCTGAACTTGTTATCTGATAAAATGATATTTGATTGGTTTATTCTTTGTTTTACAGTGTTGAACAAGGTTTTCATAGATATTGGTAGCACTTGTATTGTCACACATGATGGTGACAAGTTGATCACAAGGAGCTTGAATATCCTTGAGACTGTTTTTTATCCACAAAACTTGAGTACAGCAGGATGTTGCATCTATATATTCAGCTTCAGATATATAAATGGAAATGGAATTTTGTTTCTTTCTAATACATGGCACTAAGAAACTACCAAGGAAGAATTATCCTCCACTAGTGATTTTTATATCATCAATACTTTCAGCCTAGTATGCATTTTTATAAGCTTTGAGAATGAGGTTTGTGTCTTTTGGATACCATAAGCCCTAACCAACAGTGCCTTGCAAGTATATAAATATTGTTTTAACCGCAAGAACATGAGTTTCCTTAGGATTGGATTGAAACATGCCTACCAAATCCACTACTAGTATGGTGTCTGGTGTTGAAGCTATGAGAGTGAGTAAGCTTCCTATTATAATGTTGTACATGGTTTGGTCTATTTCTGGGGAATCGTCATCTTTGCTGAGTTTTCAACTGGTAGTCATAAGAGTGCTTACTAGTGCACAATTTTCCATTCCAAATGTCTTCAAGATTTCCTTGAGATATTTACTTTAAGAAATCAAAATTCCTCTTTTTGATTGATGAATTTGTAGACCAAGAAAGAAGGAGAGTTCCCCCGACAGAGACATCTCAAACTCTTTTTGTGTTCTAGAGTTGCAAACTTCTTACTCATTAATTCAATGTTAATACCAAAAATTATATCATCAACATACACTAAAATAATTAATAGATCATTACCTTCATCCTTGATGTATAAGTTTCTATCAATCGTTCCATTTTTAAATCCTTTTGGTGCAAATACTTGTCCAGTCTCTGATACCAATTTCTTGGATCCTGTTTTAGCCCAGAAATTGTTTTGTTTAATCGACATTCATGATCCTTTTTGTCAATCAGCTGAAAAGCCTCCAGTTTCTCCACATAGACTTCTTCCTCTAGGTCACCATTTAAAAAGGTTGATTTGACACCCATCTGATAAAGTTTGAATTTTTTGTATCTTGAAAAAGCCAAAAACATCCTTATACCTTCAATTTTGGAAACATGGGAAAATATTCTTGAAATACCACTCCTTTTACTTGAGCATACCCTTTGCATACTAACTTGGCCTTGTTTTTTACTATCTTTCCATCTTCATTCAACTTGTTTATGTATACCAATTTAGTTCCAATTACATTATTATTATTGGATCTTCGAACAATATCCCACACATTATTTTTATCTATTTGGTCTACTTCATCATTCATGGATTTGAACCAGTGGTCATCCTAACTTGCTTGCGCAAAATTTTGGGGTTCACTTATGGATAATAGTGAAAAATTTGTAAAGCTATATGTACCTATAAGTTTTCGTCTAGTTTGTACACATACTTCCTTGTTTGCAAGAATCTTACTTTCTTGATGATGTTTTTCAACATACCTTGATGGGGTCTTTGACTATGTTGTTTCCATTGTCTCATGTTCCTATAAATTCTCTTGTTCTTGATGCTCGTTCATTCCATCATATTGTGGTTCATTGTTGATTGGTTCATAATATGGATCATGTTAAGAACCAAATATCAATATAGCATAGAAAAACCTCAGAATAAGTACTCAACGCCTTGAAAAAGAGAGAAATTCAAATAATAAGCCTCTTTGAGGGGGAAACCTCCTTATGCCCACATAAATGTACAATTACAAGATGATTCAAAATGAAAATGTCTCCTTGGTATATATAGGAGACTAGGAGGTATAATTACAACTAATGGGCTAAAGCCGACATAAATAAAATAACATTACTAATATAATATGCCCCAATAAAGGGGTAATGAGCCACTATTTGGGGCTTAACATGCCCCTCCACTTGAAATAAGTGTTTTCCTCAATGCTTGAGTAACTCCGAATGCTTCTGTATAAAAGACTCATCTTCCCAAGTGGAATCTTCAGTCGGTAGTTTCCTCCATTTAATGAGATACTCTAAAATGGATCTATTCCTCAGCTGGCGAATTCTTGTGTCAGTGATGGCTTCAGCCTCCAATATGATTTTTCCTTCCTCTTCAAGCTATGGCAATATAGTTTGAACTGGGATCTTATCACCTATAACCTTCTTTAAGCATGAAACATGGAAAACTGGGTGTACTTGTGAAGATGCAGGCAACTCCAATTTGTATGCCATAGTACCAATCTTTTGCAACACCTTATAAGGGCCATAGTACTTTGGTGATAATTTTTATCCTTCTTGACTTTCTTGAGGGACATATGTTTGTATGGTTTTAGTCTTAAAAACACCCAATCCCCTACTTCAAAACTTCTTTCACTACGACGTTGATATGCTTGTTGTTTCATACGATTTTGTGCCATGTTCAGGTTGTCCTTTAATATTTGGAGAACTTGTTGTTGATGATTGATGTGATCTTCCACTGCTTGAACCGTAGATTTTTATTTTAGAGAAGAAGTGACGAAAGGAGGGTGGTACCTATAGAGTTCCATAAATGGTGTCATTTTTGTTGCAGTATGAAAGGAAGTGTTATACCACCATTCTGCCAAGGGTAACCATTTGAACCATTGTGTTTTTTTATCATAGATGAAGCAACAAAGGTATCCTTCCAGACATTTGTTCACTATCTTGTTTTTTCCATCAGATTGAGGATGATAGGATGAGCTATGAGCTAATTAAGTACCCAAAGAATGAAATAATTATGTCCAAAAATGTCCAATGAAGATGGGATCTCTGTCACTTACAATAATCTTTTGGCTAAAATGTAGCTTTTGAACTGTCTCCATGAATGCGGTGGAAACTATACTAGCTTTGAAGGGATGAGAGAGTGCACAAAAGTGTGCATACTTGGTCAGTATATTAACAATCACCATGATGACACTCTTTCCTTCATAATTTGGTAACCCTATGATGAAATCCATGGAAACCTCCTCCCAACACTGACTTGGGATGGCTAATGGTTGTAAAAGACCTGGGGTCTTAATTGTTTCCACCTTATTTTGTAGGTAAACCAAACATTCTACCACAAACCTTTGAACATCATTTTTAAGGCCATCCCAAAAAATTTCCTTCTTGACCCTATGGTAGGTTTTTAAAAATCCGGAGTGCCCTCCTACTGGAGAGGTGTGCAATTCCAATAGTACCTTTTGTTTGAGTTGGGATTTCTTACATAAATATAAGCAATCTTTGTACCATAGTGAATCATTTTTCCATGTAAATGTATCTGATGTACTGGAATCCTACTACAACCATTGAATGAGAGTCCACACTTTTTCGTCATTCTTCCATTCATCCCTTGCTTCTATTATCCAATCAGGTTGGATTGTCGAGATAACATAGAGAAAGGCCTCAACATCTTCATCCTTCCTTGAGAGTGCATCTGCCACAACAATTTTCTTCCCTTTTTTATAGACGATTTCAAAATCATAACCCGATATCTTGGTTACCCATTTTTGTTGTTCTTTTGAAGATATTCTTTGTTCCAAGAAGTATTTAAGACTATCATGATCTGTTTTGACCTTGAAGTGTGTTGAGTCTCCATTTTGACACTTTGAATACCCTTTATTACACCATATCTGAGCCTATTTTACCTATTTTATGAGTATAAAATAGATCGTTACCTCCATAGATACACTTAATGACCTTGTTCATGTGCATAGAGAGGTAACTTATGGTTAAGGCATGTTTTGTTTGATTTTCTTGAGTTAATTCGATTAAAATAGTTGATTTTGCATGATCCTAATTATTTGATCTTAAGAAACATTGATTCGGTACCCAAATATCCATCTATTCTATTACTGGACACTCTGCACTATTCTGGTACCAAGTCATGCACCTAATCTGGTACTCAGGATTGTGACTATGTGTATTCCAGTACTAAACAGTTACCTACAGGATTTCGACACCAACATTCTGGTACTAGATTTTCTCCTCGATTTTAGAGCATATGACAATGAATCTAAAATTTTTGGGACATGGGTTTTGTCCAGAGTGGTGTTTTCATTCAGAATCATAATCCATAATCCAAATATCTCACATGTAATGACCTCCATCTCAGGGGGAATGATTCGTCCTAAATTATTGCCAATTTTCCAGAAATTCCAGGATCATGTCCAAATTTGTGGGAAATACATTTCCTTGATTAGATAAGTGGTTCTACTTGACCTCCATTGATAGAAAATGGTTTTGATTTTTATGGATTGTCTAGATCCAAATTTGTAATGTAAAAATCATATAAATTGAGTGATGGCTCTAAGCCAAAGGAGAAAAATTAATATGCTGGAAATTGGATTTCTGAACCAACTTCTTTTGTAAATTCATTTGTTGAAGATCAATAGAAGTTTGAATTCAAGGATCCTGTGTGTCTCTTATCATTTAGAATCTTTTGATCTAAAATCTTTCATGTTGGCATCAATAAGGGACACGATCCAGCTTGGTAAGCTCATTGTAAATTATTAGTATAGATTTCTATTTTTTGGTACTTGTTGTTTTGATTTCATTTATGATTTCACTATTAGAATTTATTGCAAAGTATGGAAACACATAAACAATTGGGATTCCATCATTCACATTACATAAACCATCAAATGGAACATCTCATTAAGACTTATGTTTCCTGTGTATAAATGAAGTAATTGCAAGATTGTAAGATTGTATTCAATTTATGTGTGTGATGCATCAATTGATTTTGAAGTGTGTGCATAATTAGATAAGAATTTCTTGCAAGTTTGAAGTGAGTTTTTATAGGAAATGAGATTAGACTTCATCTCTCACCTTCATGCACCATTTAAAGAAGCCTCTCAATTACATTGACTATTTTTTGTACTACACAGGTTTGATTGAACAAAATTGAGTTATGATTGCTTTTTGTTTAAGAGTGAATTCTTGATTATTTTTTCCAATTGCTACAGGGGAAAATATCTGATTTCATCTCTTCTTTTCACGAGCCTATAATGAATATATCTATTATGTGAGCAAGAGCATTTTCAATTGAGTGTTTGCTTGAGCGGTTTACTATGAGCTTTATCGTCTACTATTGTTGAAGTGTGCCCAGATTTTATTTTTAGTTGTTGTTAAGGATAGTAGCTATAGATAAGAGATTCAAAGTCCATCTTTCCACTTCATGAGATTGTAAATGGACAAGGCATTATCTGAGAAAAATATTTTGAGTGCATGATTGCAAGTTTTTCTTTCTAATTTCTGAATTGTGTGAAGAGTGTTATATTTGAAAACATAGTATTTTGTTTTTGATGTTTTTCTGATCTAAGCTATACTAAATAGACATAGGAACCTATCTGTTATCAGCACATATAGTGCATAAACTCTACTGATTATGAATCCCGGTTGATAATTTATGTTTGGTAATATATTATGCAAATAATTGCAACAACATTTTGGTGTCACTACCAGGGAGTTGTAAATGGTAATAGGTAGTATTTCGATTAGATTGCTTTAATGGTTTTGGATTGGATGACCTAAGGGTAGAGAGAAGATGGTAATACGTGCGGGAAGAGCCCACACATCCACTTTTGTGGGGTTGCTCCAAAGTTAGGTTGTCCTCTCTTCTTTTAATGCTAGTGTGTTTTTCCTTCTTTTATGAAATTTAGTTTTATTTATGATGGGATAACTTGTGAGAATAGATAACTTGGTGACAACAAGATCCCAGTAACACAAGGAGTTCAATTTTTGTGTGTTTTATTTTTGAAAATAGTTTTAATATTCAAATCTTTTATGAAAAATCATTTTTGGGGTGTTGTAAGAACCCCAAAGTACTAAGTTGTGTTGTGAGACAGGGATCATCAACCAGCTAGAGTAATTAAAGGAGGATCAAGAGCTTGAAGAATGTTCCTCCAAGAAATTTCCCACATTCTAGCAGTGGCTAGGATATCCACCTCTTAGGAAGAGCATATCTTGATAGCAGTCGAGAATTTAGTTGTCTCTCCACAAAAAGATTTACAAGTCCCTTTGAATTCCTATTGTCAATTTGTTGAGGAGACTCAAGAATCATGGATAGTATTTGAGGGAGAGGAAACATGGAAACCTGAGACTGAGGAGTTCTTAGCATGCCTCTCAGCAGACCCTGTATGTACTCCAAAGACCAATCATCTTGAAGAATATAATATGCATAACATGGAAAAGCAGGACATGGTGTGTGACCTAAACAAAGAAGAGAAACAAGAATATATTGATCGTATTGAAAGATGGTTTAAATTAGTTATTAGGTCACAACAGTATTTTATTTTTCATTATTTATTGATCTCATCATCAAAGCATCTAGTCTTTCATACTCATGTATGCATTAAAAGTTATATTTTAAACCCGGGTATGGATATATTTCTAACCCTATTACACACATAGCTTCACTGGAAGTATTCTTATACTTGAAGGACATTTTATTTTGTTCAATTAGAGTAGGATAGTAAATAAATAAATAAATGTTGTAATTCAACCTATCTTTCATACTTTTCATAAATGGGAATGTCAAAAGCTAATAATCAGTCGGTTTAAGATCTTTCATTCCTATAATAGATTTCTTTCTAAAAGTTGTGATAATTTTGTTTGGAATTTTATGAGAAGGTAATCTCTTCATCCTCCAAATGCACACATGATACTGGAAGGGTTTGAAAAGCTGAGAAGGCATCCTTGTCAACAAAAGATAACACTTAAGGGAGTGCTTCACGACCTATTTCTTCGAATTTCTTATTTTTCCTTAAGTTATTGTGCTTTATCATTACCTATCTATTTTAATACCACCATTTCACAAGGATGGTCAATTAAGTGACCTTTTTAATAGCAGTTGAAACTGAATATTAATTCTAAATTATTTTATTCATAGCTATAATTCAACTTTTGACACTTTCCATAAATTTTCTATTTGTAAGCATGAATAAAAATCTAGTTTTAATTAGTTCTATTGGTTTGTTTTTAGTAGATGTTTGCAACCTTTTGAGAAGCCTTTTTTTAGCATCTCACATTGTTTCCATGAGGCCATGCAAAACCTTAGGCATGGGGGAGTGGTTGATGAAACCTTCATATTCTTTTGCAACTTCCATTGGCGAGGCCAAATCAACATGTTCAGTGCTGGGATTTAATAGTCATTTCCAAAATTCTGGTACCGTTCTATTCTGGTACTGCAGAATTGCGTTCATCCGGTACTAAAAACAATGTTTGCCTCCACATTCATTCGGTACTGTGGAGGAGGTATGCGCTATTCTGGTACTGAACCAAAATTTGCGTTATTCTAGTACTGAACCACAACCCTACACTCATTCGGTACTCAGGTGATCCGGTACTGGTAATAAGGTGCTAGTAGCTCTAATCATACATTCAAGTTTTGTGGCTTGTTATAATTACTAAGACATATAAATTTAACATTTTCATTTTACTAAAGAAATTAGACTAATTATGCAGTAAACATATGGTTACTCTCAATCATTGCATGCTCCCTACCATGAATTTATGCAAGCCCTCGTATACCTCTCCTCATATAGAAATAATTCATCCTATCACTTTGTTTCTAACTTGTCCTGTGCTTAACATCATTTTCACTTAAGGTAATTGGAGGTATGAGCTAATCTATCAAGGATCATGTAAGTCTGCTGTTGATTTTTTTTTTACTCGCATGTGCATTTTCCTCCTACATTTCTACACTCAACCCTAAATGAATCATCCTTGCTATCCTTTAAGAAGATATTTTCACATTTAGATCTATATGATAATGGGTACATTTGTCTTATTACCTTATCATTTTGAAGAATTGATTGGTAATTGAAATATCCATTGAAAAGTAATGACACCATTACGTCAAATACTAACCTAGTTGATTCAAACAAGTTTTTTTCCAAGTTTATCTTTACAAGTTTTTTTTGGGAGGTATTGATGAAAACCTCATGTGGTGGACCACCCTTGCAAAACCGCAATGAATGTTCATGAGAACCCTAATAGGATTAACTAGAGATATCTCTTATTCATTATCCAAGATGTTCCATTATACATTGAATAGATGAGATTTAAGTTGAATGTGGATTATGTCACCCTTGGGATAATTGCAAATATTTAATTATGTGCCTAATAACTCTAAAACACTCTTGTACCATCTTCCTTCCTTATACTCTAAAACTGTCAATGAGCAGTATACATAATTCTAAATATTTCGAGTAATATAATAAAAAGGAAGTATCAGGAAGTACAAGTAAACCCGTCGGGGTACTAAACAGGCCTACTAGTAGCGGGGCCATGCTTGTATGGTACTAAGGTAAACTTGTCGGGGTACTGAATAGGCCTGCTGGTAGTGGGGCTATGCCGGGTAAAGGGAGTTGAAAAACATAAAGTGGCACACTTAAAACTAGACATAAACCCTTGGGTCTCATTATGAAGTAATCATTATAAAATCAAGGCTAGGAGATGACCTTTATATCTCTCGGATGATGTTCTTAAGAACCTTTAAGTATCCAATTTAGAGTTCTATATTTAAAATAAAAAGGTTTGCATGAGAAGTGGGTTTGCATGAGAAGTGAGACCCTCAGTATATGTAATTCACCTTACCTAAACAAGAAGAGATTCATCTCTAAAAACTTGGATAAGAAATGAGTTAATCATCTTGGGATGTATTCTCTTATGTGTTCCTCTCTTCAAATGAGATCTAAAACTATGCTATATCACTTTTACTTTAAAAAGTCATCTATCCAGGGAGGCCTATTAGTCAAAGTCATTTTGAAAACTCTTAGCCACTTTCCTATAATCATATTAGAGTCATAGTCAACCCTTTCTCCTAACTTTGATAAAAAACAAATTGGATAAGACTTGACTTCAGGGATTTCTTGATCGAGTGAAGAGTATCATCAATTGTGAAATTTTGAAGATCATTTTTGCATGAGGACATGCAATGAATTTAGCATGAGGGAATGTTGAGTCTCCATTTTGACATTTCTAAAACCCTCTATTACCCCCTATCTGAGCCTATTTTACATGTGTTATAAGTATAAACTTGATCGGTACCTCCATAGATACACTTAATGACCTTGTTTATGTGCATAGAGGGGTAACTTATGGTTAAGACATGTTTTGTTTGATTTTCTTGAGTTAATTCGATTAAAATAGTTGATTTTGCATGATCCTAATCATTTGATCTTAAGAAGCATTGATCTGGTACCCAAAGATCCACCTATTCGATACTTCACACTCTATGCTATTATGGTACCAAGTCATGCACCTAACCCGATACTCAGGATTGTGACTGTGTATTCCGGTACTAAATAGTTACCTACAGGATTTCGGCACCAACATTCTGGTATTGGATTTTCTCCTCGATTTTCGAGCATATGATGATGAATCTCAAAATTTGGGGACATGGGTTTTGTCTAGAGTGATGTTTTCATTCGGAAACTTAGGCCAAAATCCAAATATATCGCTTGTATGGACCTCCAACTCAAGGGGAACAATTCGTCCTAAGTTATTGCCAATTTTTTAGAAATTCCAGGATCATGCCCAGATTCATGGGAAATACATTTCCTTGATTAGATAAGTGGTTGTACTTGAACTCCATTGATGCAAAATGTTTTTGATTTGTATGGATTGTATAGATACAAATTTGTAATGTAAAAATCATATAAATTGAGTGATGACTCTAAGCCAAAGGAGAGAAATTAGTATGCTGGAAATTGGATTTTCTGAACCAACTCCTTTTGTAAATTCATTTGTTGAAGATCAATGGAAGTTTGAATTTAAGGATCATGTGTGTCTCTTAGAATTTAGAATATTCTTCTCTAAAAGCTTCCATGTTGGCATCGTCAAGGGCCACCGATCTAGCTTGGTAATCTCATAGTAAATTATTAGTATAGATTACTATTTTTCTGTACTTGTTGTTTTGATTTCATTTCTGATTTCACTATTAGAATTGATTGCAAAGTGTGGCAGCATAGGAATAGTTGGGAGTACATCATTCGCATTATGTAAGCCATCAAATGGAACATCTCATTAAGACTTATGTTTTCTGTGTATAAATGAAGTAATTACAAGATTGTAAGATTGTATTAAATTTTTGTTTGTGATGCATCAAGTGATTTTGAAGTGTGTGCAGAATTAGATAAGAATTTCTTGAAAGTTTGAACTGAGTTGTTACAAGAAATGAGATCAAACTTCATCTCTCACCTTCATGCACCATTTAATGAAGCCTCTCAATTACATTGACTATTTTTTGTACTACACAGGTTTGATTGAACAAAATTAACGTAGTTACCAACTTAACGATAACTCTAGAGAGTTCTCTTTTTTGGGGGGGGTCCAATTTTTGACCTCGTTTTTAAAAATGGTTCTATCGGTAGCACCCCTTCTCCCTTTTTAGGTGGTTTTTCAATATTTTAACTTTTTCAATCCACAATGTTTCCACATGTTTTTTTAAATGCTTATTTTTCATCTATTTTCATTTTTTTCATTTTTTTTATTCAAGGGTGTTTTTAGTCATTTTTCCATGCTTCTTTCAATCTTAAAAATGTTTTTTACCATTTACTTTTTGAAGTTATGATTTTTCATATAATTGTGTCTTGTTAATTAATTTATTGTTCCATACTTTTAAAATATAGTGGAAAACACTATTCTTAACACATTTTTTGTCTTTACTTCAATACATGTAAAAAAATTGTAGTTAAATAACACTATTTTTTAATATTTAACAAAAAAATATAATTCATTTTTTTATATAAATTAAAAACTAAAAAAAAAAGAAAAAAAAAAGAACTAATAGAAAAAAAACAAACAAATTTAGATAAAAAAAAAGATCAAAGAGAA
>ML781340.1:588335-598433 GCA_009831015.1 Picea engelmannii
AAATAACACTATTTTTTAATATTTAACAAAAAAATATAATTCATTTTTTTATATAAATTAAAAACTAAAAAAAAAAGAAAAAAAAAAGAACTAATAGAAAAAAAACAAACAAATTTAGATAAAAAAAAAGATCAAAGAGAAACTTTAAAAACTAAAGAGGAAAAAAAACACACACAAAAAAAACACAAATATATAAACTAAGCTAAATCTAGAAAAAAAAACAAAAAAAAGGTAAAAAAACCAAATTTATGGCCTAAAAACTTTAGAAATGTTTAAAAAACACAAAGAACAATTAAGAGCATATATTAAAAAAACACATTAACACACTTAAATTACAAAATTTAATACAAAATTAGAAAGAAAAAAAAAATTAAAAAAAACCTAAAATTACAAAAAAAAATATTTTTTTTATTAAAAAACTTTATAACATGTAAAATTTTATGAAAAAACAAAACAAAAAGAAAAAAAACATATACATCGGTGATGGGAGGCCATGGGGGGTGATGTTGGACATCACCCCAGTGCCCAGGGGCTAAGCCCTGGTCCCACGGGGCCAAGGATTAGCCTGTGGGGGATGGGGTTATGTCGGGCATCACCCTAACCCTCAAGGGATAAACCCTAGTCCCATGGGGCTAAGGCTTAGTCCTTGGGGGTTGGGGTGATGTCCAGAATCCTCCAGCCCCCAGGGGCTAGGGTGATGCCCGACATCACCCCCTTGTGCCCAACCAACATGGGCATCGTGGGTGTTGTGGGGGTGATTTCGGGCATCACCCCAGCCCCCTGTTACTAAGCCTTGGTCCCACGGGGCCAAGGCTTAGCCCGTGGGGGCTAGGATGATGACAAGAATCACTCCAGCCCTAGGGGGCTAATCCTTAGCCCCATGGGACCAGGGTTTAGCCCCTGGGGGCTGGGGTGATGGCATCACCCCAGCCACCACAAGCTAAGCCTTGGCCCTGTCGGACCAGTGCTTATCCCCTGGGAGATGGGGTGATGCCCGACATCACCCCAACCCCCATGGTGTAAGCCTTGGCCCCGTGGGACCAAGGCTTAGCCCGTGGGGGCTGGGGTGATGCTGGGAATCACGCCCCACGACACCCCAATAATATGTAGGTTTGTAATTTTTTTTTTTTAATTTTAATTAAATTTTTATGTTATTTCAATTGCAAAATTGTTTTTTATTTTTTTTTGTTTTAAATGTTATTAAATTTGTTTATATTTTCTTTTTCTAAATTGATAGTTTTTGTATTGTAAAATTGCTTTTAATTTTCTTTTTAAATTTTGATTTTCTATTTTTTTTTTAAATATGCTTAGAAGTTTATTTTTAAATTGGTTTTAAAATTTTCTTTTTATTATTTCATTATTGATTTTATTAAAATTGTTTTATTTTCATTTAAATATTGTTTTTAAATTATATTTTTTTTAATTTTTTTTTCTTTTATTTTAATTTTAAAGTTTTAGTTAAAGATATTTTAATATTTTTTTATTTTAGAACGTTTTTGAATTTTGTTAATTTTTTTTTCTTTTAAAGTATTTTTTGTTTTTTTTAATTACATTTTAAAGGGTTTTTAATGATTCTTTTGTAATATATATATATATATATATATATTAAATTATTGTTTTTGGAGGAAAAAATTATTTATTTTTTGTTTTTTTAAGTTATTTTTCTTTTTCACATTGTTTTTTTATCTTTTTTTTTTTAATTGAATTTATAATATTTTTTTTAAATGTGTTTTTTGGTCATTTAAAAAAAACATTATTTGTGAAGATTTTGTTCTTTCTATTTATTTGTCTTTTAATGTAAATAAAAAAAATAAAAAATAAAGTTTGTAGATAAATTTTCAAGGGAGCATTTGGAGTCCAATTTTGGGTTGTTTATTTACATAGGGTGTTGTTGTCAATATCACAATTTAAATTAGGTCGTAAATATCTATGATTTTCACATTTAGGAAAAAACATTTTTTTTTACGTAACATCACTTTTTGATTTAGGTGTTGATTTTAAGGTTTTTCTGAGCTACGGTCTGAGTTTCGAAGGATATGTTCGAAAAATGTTGTAATTTTGACCCGTTTAAAAAAATGGTGCTATTGGTAGCACCACTTTTTGATTTGGCAGTTGATTTTCATGTTTTTTACGCAAAAATATGGGTTTTAAGGGCTAGAGTTCTTGTTTTGAGGTCACAGTTCTCGTTAAGTCGGTAACTATGTTAATTGAGTTATGATTGTTTTTTGTTTAAGAGTGAATTGTTTATTATTGTTTCCAATTTCTACAAGGGACAAGATCTGATTTCATCTCTTCTTTTCATGAGCCTATAATGAATAGATCTGTTATGTGAGCAAGAGCCTTTTCAATTGAGTTTTTTCTTGAGCGGTTTACTATAAGCTTTATCATATGCTATTGTTGAAGTGTGCCCAGATTTGCTTGTTAGTTGTTGTTAAGGATAGCAGCTACAAATAAGATATTCAAAGTCGATATTTCCACTTCATGATCTTGTAAATGGACAAGGCATTATCTGAGCAAAATCTTTTGAGTGCGTGATTGCAAGTTTTTCTTTCTAATTTATGAATTGTGTGAAGAGTGTTATCTTTGAAAACATAGTATTTTGTTATTTATGGTTTTTTGATCTAAGCTATACTAAACAAAAATAGGAACCTATCTGTTATCGGTACATATAGTGCATCAACTCTACTAATTACGAATCATGGTTGGTAATTTATGTTTGGTAATATATTATGCAAATAATTGCACCAACAAAGTTCCTACCTATTATGTAAGGACACCATTTCTTCAATGCATGTATTATTTCCATCATTTCCTTCTCATAAATGGGTTTGTGTAAGTCTTTTCCCTTGAGTGGTCGACTTTCAAAATCCAGGGGACTTCCTTCTTGCATTAGGACAACACCAATTCCATTTCCCGAGGCATCACATTCCAGAATAAAGGTTTTTGTGAATTTTGGAGTGGTCAAGACAGGAGCATTGCACATCACCTCTTTAAGTTGTTCAAAAGATTTAGTTGCCTCTAGAGGCCATGAAAATGCATCATTCTTAGTTAGTGTCATTAAAGGTGTTGTTATTCTTCCATAGTGTCAAACAAACTTGCGGTAGTAACCTGTCAAACCCAAAAATCCTCTAAGATTCTTCAATATTTTAGGAATTAGCCAGTCCATCATGTCCTTAATCTTGTTAGGGTCTACCTTGACACCTTCATGAGATACAATATGACCCAAATACTCTACCTCCTTTACTCCAAAGAAACTTTTGGATGGTTTGGCATATATTTGTTGATCCTTTAGTAGTTGTAGTACCTTGTCAACATGTCGCACATGATCCTCCCAAGACTTGATATAGATTAGTATATCATTAAAAAATACTAGCACACATTTTCGAAGGAAGGGCTTGAAAATGGAATTCATAAACCCTTGGAATGTGGAAGGTGCATTTGTAAGGCCAAAAGGCATGGCGAAAAAATCATAATGGCCTTCATGAGTTTCGAATGTTCTTTTTGGGATATCTTCTTCCTTCATTCTAATCTGATGATACCCTAAATGAAGATCCAACTTTGTGAAATAGATTGTTCCACGTAGTTCATCTAGCAATTCATCAATGACAAGAATGGGAAACTTATCTTTAATAGTGATCTTGTTGATGTCTCTATAATCTTGACACATACACCATGAGCCATCTTTCTCAAATACTATTACCATTGGTGCAGAGTAAGAACTTTGGCTAGGTCTAATAGTGCCAACCTCTAACATTTATTCAACCATGCACTCAATTTAACTCTTCTGGGCATAAGGGTATCTTTATGGCCTGATGTTAGGAGGAACACTCCCAGGAATTAGGTGAATATCATGATTATGATTTTGAGTGGGTGGAAGACCTTTGGGAATATCTTCAAATACTTTGGAATGCTTATCAATGATCCCTTGGAGATCTAGAGGAATAGATGGCTTAGATATTTGAACATATAGTGAGCATAGTTTTGCAATAACACCTTTATGGCCCTTTTTCAATAATTTTTTCATGCCATTAGATCTTATCACCTTACTGGTTTTCCCTATGATACCTCTTAACTCAATTTATTTTCCTTCCAATGAAAATTTCATGAAAAGTTCTTGAAAATTAAAATCCATTGTTCCTAATGATTGTAACCATTGGATTCATGGTACAACATCAGCACCACCCATGGGTATAGAAATCATTGGAATATTCATTACATATTCCCCCATAGTAATATTGATCATATTGCATTTTCCTGAACAATTGATAGTTCCTTCATCTGTAATCATTACTTGAAACTCTGGTGTTGGATATACAAAGCAATTGAAGTCTTTGGCTAATTTATAGTGAATGAAATTGTGAGTACC
Organism: Picea engelmannii; assembly: GCA_009831015.1. NCBI lineage: Eukaryota > Viridiplantae > Streptophyta > Pinopsida > Pinales > Pinaceae > Picea > Picea engelmannii. The sequence goes on from ML781340.1 coordinate 592,702, forward strand.
GCCAGAATCAATTAGGACTATTAACTTTTTATTTTTGATATATCATTTGATCTTCAGGGTTTGAGGAGTGCTAATTCCATCCAATGCATTACATGATATCATTGGATTCAACTCTTCGGACAAAATTGATTCTACGTTTTCATCTTGAGATGGTTCTTGTTCATGTTCTTTTTCTTCTTCCTCTTCACAATCTATGTAGAATAATTTATTCTCACCACACTTATGTCCCTTACTATACTTTCTGTCACAATTAAAGCTTAAACCTTTTTCTTTTCTTTCCTCCAATTGTTGAGGTGTCAACCTTCTAGGTTGAGGTGTTTTAGAAGAAGGAGCATTATTCTCTATATAGATGTTAGGATTGGTCCTTCTAGTAGCCATAGACATATTTTTACTTTCAACGTTTCTTGTGACCCTAAATGCATTCTCCAATGATTTGGGTTCCCAAAGGTGAACCTCATGTTGAATGTTATGTCTTAAAGTTTATATGAATACATCGATCAAGTGCTCATCTGGAATATATGTTACCTTTATATTCAATATTTGGAAGTTCTCAATGTGCTCTGTAACTGAACCCTTTTGCTTGAGATTGTTGTCACAATACTTCGATTGGGAGGAAATCAAAGTATTGCCTCAACCTTTAACAGATCTACCATGATCCCAGTCTTAGAGTCTAAAAATCCTAGAAGATAACCTGACCTAATGCAAAATATGCATTTATGAGGGTTCAACGGGATGCGATGATGATGACATCTTTCAAAAACTAGTTGAAGGTGCTTAGGGTGATCCACTCTCTTACGAGAATGAGAAGCAATATCGTCAATATAGGATTTGACTATATGCTTGATATCGTGAAATGAGAAGGTCATCGCACGTTGGAAGGTTGCTCTGCCATTTTTAAGGTCGAAAGGCATCTTCTAGTATGAGAAATTACCCCAAGGGAAAATGAATGCCATCTTGTGTTGGTCCTCGGGTTTAATCTGAATTTGGTTATACCCTGAAAATCTTTCCATGAAAGAAAAAACTTTTCTTCCTGCACACTCGTCAAGAATTTGAATGATGAAGGGTATCGGGAAGTTGTCTTTAGGATAGGATTTGTTTAGGTAATAAAAATCCATGCATCCATGGATGGTTCCTTTCTTCTTATTCATAGGAAGGAGATTGGATACCCAAGGGAATCAGGTAGATAAATCCAACATTAAGCAGTTTCTCTACCTCTACCTTAATAGTAGGGGCTGAGATTGACAACTCTAAGACATTGTCGAAAAAGGTAACAACGGGTGTTACAGAGGTTTCAAATAAGGTGAAACTTTTGTTTCTAGACAACCTCGGGAAACCGTCTATATTTATTGCATGTAGTCCTCCCCACCACAATTTTACCCACTGAACACAATATTTTTTTCTTTAAAGATATCAGAAGTACACGTCTCTACCTTGGAAAACAAATTCCCACATTTTTTGTAGAGGAAAGTGCTCTAATACCAATTTTTAGGTACCGTATCTATTATAATGAGCAGAAAATACCAATGTGACAACAAAATGTAGAGAACCACAATAGGCAAAATGATACTTTTATTTATAGAAAGTAAGGTTCACTTGCCTCTTTAAGGGGGAAACCTCTAGTAGAGAAACAGTCTATTGCAATAATTATCAAGAAAAATATTTATCATTCCTTTGACTCCTATTTATACTAAATCTATCTTAAAAAGAACAATCTAGAGGAAAATCTTTCTAGAAGTGGAAGATTCTAATAAGTCTTCTTACATTAGAGTTATTCACATTATTAGCTAGGCCTTATTTATTAATATCGTCCTTTATTACATAGAAAATAGTTTATTCTACCTACGTGATGGGTTAGGGAGGTTAGGTCCCTAACATATATATCCAAGTATCCCAAAGGTTAACTCAAGTAGTGCTAGGTAATGTTGTTAGGAATTTGGATAGTTATATGCCAATGGGTATTTGGTTCAAATGCACCTTGTTGTGTAAAATATGCAACATGGGTTAACAAATCCTACAAATCTAGTGGTTTTACCTAGAAAATCAAAGTAAAAATCCTAGCTCCAAATTAAATTACTCTCTTAAACTGTTACTATTCATCAGAGAAAGAAATAACTTGAAAAACTAGAGAAAAGTAAAAAACAAGAAGCTTAAAAAAAATGAAAAAAATATCTATTATCTCAATGGAAAGTTCTTTACATCCTATAGAGGATTCATTGAATAAAAATGGACTCATGTGCCTCTTTGGGATAGTTCTTTGTGCTTCTCAGGTGTGTGGGTTCCTTCTTTTCCTTATGGTTGTAAGTAACAATGGGTGGTTCTAGAAATGCTCTCGAGAGATTAGGGTTCTTAAGATATGGTGAAAACCCAACGACATTTACCTACAATGAATGGAATGTGTGATAAATGGGGGAGGTCTCTTGGTTTTATAAGGAAATTTTTTATTTGGTTTTATTTTATTTTTCTTTTCTAAATAATTCCAAAAGGAAAAAGGTCATAGAAGGTTTTATTTATTTATTTATAAAGTGAATATAACTTTAGGAAAATTGGTTCATTAAGTGATAATTATGGAAAATGGTGCAAAAAGGGGTTTATTCATATGGTACCCATACTATGAATGGTGTATTTCCATTAACCTAGCATTTTTCTGTAGGTGATCAATTTTTGGGTGATAACAGATACCCACTAATGTACGTGTTTAAAAGGAAATTTATGAATAAAATAAATTATAGTTTATTTTTACCAAGGGATTATACAACCAAGGAGAGAGAGAAGTATTTTGGGAAGAATAAACATCCATGGATGAGGCCAAAGGAGACCGCCTGTCAACAATAAAGTCACAAGGTGATGAGTTACATTATATCAATAGGGATGAGGTAGGCATACCCTTACTCATCAAGATAATTCATGATAATGATTTTAATGGTGTGCCTTTTCATAGAGGGGTTTAAATAGTGATACATCATGAGTTCTCAAATACAATATGGTGCTAGAAAAAGAGGGATATAAGACAATATAATGATATAAATTGTCCCATGTAAATATTCCTGGTTTAACAAGTCCCAACTATACATCATAATTGTTGTTGATATGGTTACACAAGAACTAATGGCTTGTACCTTAGGGGAGGAGGGATGGAAACAATATGAGAAGCCCTACTGAATAGGAAATGGGATCCAAAAATGTGAAATGAGATAATTGAGGGGAAGCTCAAACCGAGGGATCTGAGAATGAAGGAACTGATCCAAAAAATCTTATGAACTACATATAAGTTTGGATCATGGATATATATATATATGTGTGTGTGTGTGTGTGTGTGTGTGTGTGTGTGTGTGAGTCTCAATAGTGTAACAATGAGATAAAGTCAAGCATGTGAGACCCTACCAAGTCCAAGATTAATGATAATTCTCTTAGCTTGGTCCAAGGTACCCCATCAAGGAGGTGTGTAGATACTAGGGTACATAGTACTATCCCTTGGAATAAAGGTTATGATGTCAATAGGGTAAGTCTATAGATTCCCAAGAATAAAAGAGATTCTTTTTACCCAACATCCAAAATAAAACAATTGGAGTTATATATCAGGAAGAAAATGATGATACCGGGACATGAGGGGGACTACTTCAATGGAAACTCCTCCTGATGTCTGATGCAACTCCCACATGTCCAAGAAACTTAGACAATCAACCATATCATTGAATTTTCAGGTGTACGATTTTCAATCATGCAATAAGGAGTTCAAGTTGATTATGTGAGGAAAACCCAAGTCAAAGAATAGTGATAAGTCTCACTTCTTGGTTTGATGCACCCACCAATGATGAATATGAGTCCAAGGTACATAACCTTCTAATATATAACCCTAGAATATAGGTCTTGAACTTCATAGGGAAAGGATCACATGAAGCAAGAAAATGATGAGTCATTGGATCCATAACGAGGTCGAAAGGAAGGTGTGATTAATAGGGACTGACAAAAAAGTAATGAGAGGTTGAATAAATACCTCCCTAGTTTAGAGCATAAATGAAAGGTTGAATTGGTAGTAACTAAAATTTCCATGAGGAATGGTCGATTACTGGGAATAAGGATTTTCAAGGACATATTAGTAAAACACAGGGACAACTAAAGGTCAAATTTGGGAAACATAGGATGAGTACAACTTATGGAGGTGTTGACAAACTATAATAGGACATAATGTGGAACTGAACAGATTCCATGGGACATAATGGTTACTCATATCAAATTCCTTTAACAAGGAAAACATAGGGATAATATTAGAAACTAAACAAAGTACTATACTCCTAATACTTCCAAAGGGTGTGATAGGATAAAAGGGTGAGATATACAATACCAAAGGGATAATACAACATATCTAAAAAGTGTGTTGACAGACAAAATATCCAATTAGAATCCCACTAGGAAGACCAAATGGGGATATATATTGGAAATGAGGAGATAAATTCCCCATGAAACTATGAGAAGGAAGAAATGTTAGAGGTGGAAAATACAAATGGAAGTGATCAATGGTAGTGACATTGATGGAAATATCCTCGAGGGTGGGTGAACAGTGGCATAAAAATGAATAATTGTCCATGAACCGAAGGTATTTGTAATGATCCCAAGCCAAATTCTTCCTTGGAATCACTAACTACTACTACTTTATTGAGTTATTAAGTGCATACAAGATTCATCAACACATGGAGACCACAATATATTCAAGATGTAGAAGCACAAGCAAAGATCTGACCTTTTTATTATAAGCAATGTAAGATCAATACAATAGATGGTCAATCTGGCATAAACCTCAGATGGTTGTATAAGCAATAGATATGAGATGCTACAAAATGCTCCCGCTAATACAAAATAATGCCTCCAAAGGCGGAATAAGAAATGAAGATCAATACAAGCATATCTGAATGCCAAATTCTCCAGTTGAAGAATGCCACGCTCCAATAGAAGGCTAAAACCCACAATAACTTGGACCTGCTGCCAAAAGTGTCCAATCACCCTAAGAAATAGGCCAATGGATAGATAGGGTGATGGTAAGAATAACCCAGGTGCCTGAATCTCCAAGATCCCTCTCAATCTCCGTAGATCTGAATTTCCCACTGAATGGGGTGCCCCACTAGATGAATGAAACCCTAGCTGGTTCGGCCCTGATGAAGGAGGCCTCCAAATTCTCTGAAACTGTCCAAGAATATGGATCAGGCGATGGTAATAATAACCCAGGTGCCTAAATCTCCAAGATACCTCTCAATCTCCATAGATCTGAATTTCCCACTGAATGGGGTACCCCACTGGATGACTGAAACCCTAGCTGGTTCGAGCCTGATGAAGGAGGTCTCCAAATGCTCTGAAACTCTCCAAGAATATAGACCGGCCTATGAGAATGCCGTGGGAGAAGTTTCAGACTCAAATCTCAAGCAGATCTCCCTAGATCTGAGTTTTACTGAATTACAAGACGTCCCCTATGGCTCCAAGACGTCCCAATCTGCAGACAACTGTAGAATGATGATAACCCTCCAAAAAATCCCTCAAATTGATTGTCCTCCCCCTTATGAAGCATTAGATGGAGATGGGATGAGACTAGAATGGTGTGGAGGAGTATTTCATCCCCGAGACCAAGCTACGGAAGAAGGTGACTGGATATTTCACCACTGAGTTGCTCACAAGGGTTTGTACAGCAAAACCCCCAAAGTGAATGCTCAAGAGCAATAGAAAATGCTAATCCAAAACCAAAA
>ML781340.1:600604-623047 GCA_009831015.1 Picea engelmannii
GGTATAGTGATTGTTCTTCCATGATTGAAAGGATTTGGTCCACATGTCGAAGGTGTTCCTCCCAGGTCTTGCTGTAAATGAGCAAGTCATCAAAGAATACCAACAAGTGTTTCCTCAACTGTTTGTTGAACACATATTTCATGCAAGACTGAAATGTGGCTGGGGCATTGGTTAACCCAAAGGGAATCACCAAAAACTCGTAATGGCCATAGTGACACCTAAATGTTGTTTTTGAGATGTCCTCCTCTCTCATCTTGATTTGATGGTAGCCCGAGCGAAGATCAATTTTTGTGAAATATATATCTCCATGAAGCTCATCCAACAACTCATCAATCCTGGGTATGGAGAACCTATTTTTGATCGTCTTTTTATTCAAAGCCTGGAAGTCAATGCACATTATCATCGTTCCATCCTTCTTCTTCACCAAGACTACTGACGAAGCAAATGGGCTTGAACTTGGTCTGATGTGTCCCATGTCTAGAATCTCCTTGATGGCCTTCTCTATCTCATCTTTATACTTCTTTGGATGCCTATAGGGTGTGATGATAACAAGCTTAGCCCCTGCTTCTAGCTCAATGATGTGCTCAAACCCCCTGTCTGGTGGCACACCTGGAGGAATCGGCCCAAACACCTTCTGGTGCTTGTCAAGGATTCTTTTGATCTCTGGTGTGTAATGCACCTTTCCCTTCTCATCCACCCATTTTGAGATCTTACATTCTACTGCGTATACAATTTCTTCCCTTCTAAAGATGGCTTCCATCCTCTTGGCCGTGAAGACTCTAACAGAGTTACCTGACATGCCTCTGAGCACAACCTTTTGTCCTCCTTCCTCCACAAAGGACATTTCCATGGTCTTGCAATTTGTGGTGATGGGTCCTAAAGTGCTAAGCCACTGCACCCCTAGGATGATGTTGGTATCGGGAAGATCCATCACATACACATCCTGGACTAACTCATGCCTTCCCAAGGTGAGTTTCATACCTGGTATGTATCTATTACAAGGCATAGTACTACCACCTTCTACCTCCACTTTGATTCCTTCAAACTCTAGTGTAGGTATGTGCCTCCTCTTCAGTAATGATGCATCAATGAAATTGTGGGAAGCTCCTCCATCAATCAGAACCGACACTCTTTGTCCTTGTAAGACCCCTCTCATCCTGAAGGTGTTGAACTTGGGTACCCCGCTGATAGATGCCAATGTAGCCTTCTCTCCAGTTGCACAGTCTAGTTCTGGAACCTCCTCTTCTGTTGCCTCTAACTTTTTGGCCTCCATGTTTTGTATTTTACCATACTCATCCTCTTCTTCGTCATCTAACGTGACCTCAATGTAATGTACCTGTCCTTGTCCCATGCACTTGTATGAGGGATTCCATGGTTCCTTGCATGTGAAGAAGAGTTTATTCCTTCTCAGTTCCCTCCTGGTGTTGTCATCTATTTTTCCACAGACCTTGTCATAACCTTTAGGGTCACATCCTCCTTAATTTATTGGAGGCCTTTGATCTCTTCCCCCACTGTTAAGAGTTGGTCTGGGTATGAATTTTGTTTTAGCAGCTGGACCTAGATCCCTTGTCTTCCAAATGGCTTCCTGTAGGCTAGTAGGATTGAAGGCCTTAACCCAACCCTACAAGGGTTCCATCAATCCTTTTGTAAAGAGCATCATGAGCCTAGTTGGGGACATATCTTGCACCATCACTGCCAACCTCTGGAACTCATCAATGTATGCCTCAGTCGTACTTGTTTTCTTGAGTTGGGTGAGCTCTCGGAAGTGTAACTCAGGATCTCCTAGATCAAATCTATCAATGAGTCTCTGAGTGAATTCTATATAGGATACAATTTGGTTGTGGCCGAGTGTGGTGAGACCATGGTACCACCAGTCGTGGGCCTTTCCATCCAAGTACATAGTGGCAAAATTGATGGCCTCCATCTCTCTCATGGGGTTAAGCTGCAGGTAAGTATCCAGCTTCTGCACCCATGCTTGTGCTATCATATTAGCCGTACCATCAAAGTATGGAATCTCTATCTTCCCTGCCCTTTTCTAAAACTCAAAGATGCCCCTGTGGTTCGTCCTAGGCTAGTTTCTGAACCTGATTTGACAATACTGGTCTAGGGACATCTGTCTTTGAACTTTCATATCCAAGCTGTAGTATTCCCTGGTACTCGTGGCTAATTGTGCCACAAAATCTTCAACCTGTTCATGCTTCTCTTGCTCATCTGTAAATGTGGGCATGTATGGTCTGGGGTTAGCTCTGCTACCTAAGTTTTGGCCTAGCGGTTCATTTATGAACACTGGAACGTATGGCCTATGATTGGTCCTGCTACCCATCTGCCCATGGAATGTGCCACCTCCAAGACTTCCTTCGGATCCTAGTTCTTTCTCCGGGTTATATCTGTCTTCCTCATGGGTTCCACCGGACCCTCCAACCTCTTTATTCCCATATGTATCAGGATCTTTTCCTCGATGGGTTACTTGCATCAGAAGGTCAGTTATCCTAGTTTGGTTCTCGTTCATTTTCTGTAGATTCTCATCAACTTTCCTCAAGGTTTCAGAGATTTCGGCCTCTCCCATTCTGTTGGTTTCCTGATACTCATCCAACTGTCGGACCAATGTGCTTTCTGTGCGGTTCATGTTTTGTTGGAACTTACCAAATTCAGTTACTAAGAGGGCCAAGCCCTGAGGCTCATGGTCGTCTCCCGACCCTTCTATTTCTACCTCTATTTCACTGTTGTTTATCTTCCTTCGACCCATACCAATTCCCCTGTACTTCTGCATGCACCGATCTCTCCACAGGTTTGGAGAATCAAGGCTCTGATACCACTATAATGATCCCAAGCCAAATTCTTCCTTGGAATCACTAACTACTACTACTTTATTGAGTTATTAAGTGCATACAAGATTCATCAACACATGGAGACCACAATATATTCAAGATGTAGAAGCACAAGCAAAGATCTAACCTTTTTATTATGAGCAATGTAAGATCAATACAATAGATGGTCGATCTGGAATAAACCTCAAATGGTTGTACAAGCAATAGATATGAGCTACTACAAAATTCTCCCGCTAATACAAAATAATGCCTCCAAAGGCTGAATAAGAAATGAAGATCAATACAAGCAGATCTGAATGCCAAACTCTCCAGCTGAAGAATGCCACGCTCCAATAGAAGGCTGAAACCCACAATAACTTGGCCCTTCTACCAAAAGTTTCCAATCTCCCTAAGAAATAGGCCAATGGATAGATCGGGTGATGGTAAAAATAACCCAGGTGCCTGAATCTCCAAGATCCCTCTCAATCTCCGTANCTAGCTGGTTCGGCCCTAATGAAGGAGGCCTCCAAATGCTCTGAAAATATCCAATAGTATAGATTGGGCGATGGTAAGAATAACCCAAGTGCCTGAATCTCCAAGATCCCTCTCAATCTCCGTAGATATGAATTTCCCACTGAATGGGGTGCCCCACTGGATGACTGAAACCCTAGCTGGTTCGACCCTAATGAAGGAGGTCTCCAAATGCTCTAAAACTCTCTAATAATGTAGATCATCCTATGAGAATCCCATGGGAGAAGTTTCGGACTCAGATCTCAAGAAGATCTCCCTAGATCTGAGTTTTAGTGAATTACAAGACGTCCCCTATGGCTCCAAGACGTCCCAATCTGCAGACAACTGTAGAATGATGATAACCCTCTAGAAAATCCCTCAAACTGATTGTCCTCCCCCTTCTGAAGCATTAGATGGAGATGGGATGAGACTAGAATGGTGTGGAGGAGTCTCTCATCCCCGAGACCAAGCTGCGGAACAAGGTGAGTGGATATTTCACCATTGAGTTTCTCACAAGGGTTTGTACAACAAAACCCCAAACTGAATGCTCAAGAGAAATAGCAAATGCTAATCCAAAACCAGAATGAGTAATAGGTGCACCCTAGCCTCTTACTTATACTTTTCCTTCTAATTCTTTGTTGAGTTAGGTTAACTCCCAGGGTTAATCTTCTATTCTTCTGTTGAGTTATCTTTTACTCCTTTCCTTTTCCTTTCTTAAGTCAACTTAAAAATATAACTTTTAACTTCTTTAATTCCCCCCCCTTCAGTGTGAGACTATGACCTAGTGGGGATGCCCAGGTCACTGAGTCTCCTCATTACCTCTCTAAGAGGTGGGGGACATTACAGTATTATGATATGCGATCATAAAAAAAATACCAACATAAATGTGGGATTCCAGAGGGTATGGTTATCAACATGATGAGGAGAAATGCATGTGACTCAACTCTACTATGTGGGCTAACTAGAATCTCGATCCTTAAGGGGATTAAATGGCATGGACACCAAAATACAACAAGGGTTAATATTAGAGGGAACCTATGTGAGGAAGGCTCTATCACTAGGTATATGGAAAATGAAAAACATGGAGGTGTTGGTCCATATACCCAAGTGATGGGATTCCTATAGGAAATTTCGAGGTAATGAAAGGAAAATTCAATGAAAATAAGGGAGTTAAAATGCTCTAAATAACAATGAAATTAAGGCCTATAGGAGACCCATATTTATAAATAAAATAGTTTATCCATATTGGGGGATTTCTAATCATAAATAAACAATACCAAATCATAATGGGGCTCAAAATACAAAGATAAATTAACGAGAATTTGTAAGAAAAGAAACATGCTTTAATGATTCTTTGAAAAATGGCTTTCTCGTGAAGTAGCAAAGAAAGAAATTATGAGAATGGCTCATAAATATGATTCCAATGGAATAGATGGTGCATTAATAATAATCTATATGAGGGGATAAATTACTATATGGAGGTCCTAGAGTTACCCCTCCCACTAGGTCGAGCATGGGTACCTGATGGCAAGTGTGGGATTTCCAATCTATTTTTGAATTGCATAGAGTACAATGTGTCAATATGGTAGTGACACTCGACTATATGAAATGTGTAGATATGGCATTGATGAGGTGGGAAAGAAAAAAAAACTAGTGAATGAGAGGAGAGACTACAAACCTAGGCTAGTGGGGCCTAGGCATAGCTTGGATAGTGATCAACCTGAAAATTGGCAAAAGAGACCATCATTCCCCCAAGCATGAGATGCATCCCCCATCAAATGATGATGGGGGGAAATGATAAGGTATGGGTAAGTGGACATGATGTCCCTTTATATGTGTATGTGTAGCATGTGAGGAGAATGTAATAGATGATGGAAATACACATATACACTATGGATGCATTTTTTGAAAGGTAAAGGTGGATTTTAAATCTATTGTTTACATATGATTCAGAGGGACTCAACTTTTGTGTTCTCAAGTATGTTATAATGTCACCATGCCAAGGATTTGTTTTTGATATGGTGAACAAATGCTCATCCAAAAAATAATTCTATTCAACAACATACTAGTTGGAGGGACTAGGCTATTGTGGTAACAAGTAGGAAGGATGATGGGGATGATCCCATTGGTAGTATGGAATGATTAGGGACTCTAGAACATCTTCAATAGAATGAAATATGGGATAAGTTGAGTCTACACTAACATATGAGGTGGTGGAAGATGATATAGTGAACCTAGTATCAACTCCATGGGAATGAGAAGTATGGTTCACATATGCCACATTTAATGAGGTAGATATAAGACTAGTGGATGAAAGGTACACTGATGTTGGGACTAAAGATACATGGGGAATGGAAGGTATTATAGGATGTAATTCAATGGAGAATGTAATATTATTATACATTGTTTATACCATGTGTTAGCACTGAGAGTCACCCTTATACTGCTAGAGGATAAGCCCAATACCCATCAAAATGGTTTTTGGAGAAAGGTTTAAGAGTGGAGGTCAAATAGACAAAGATCAATATAAGAATTTTTAACACAAAAAATTGGACTAGCAATGCATAAGAAAATGAAGTTCTCATTAACTTCAGTCATTGTTTTAAGGTTAAAGGTGAGAAGGGGAAATACTTAGTGAGGAGAGTGGACAAGTCTGCCATAAGCATCCGACCTTCAAGGAGCTTGGTGTAGAAGAACTCAAGAACAAGAGAACTCTTGAACTTAAGTTTAAGATATTGAACCATATCACAACAACATTATAATCAAACCTCCATTACAATACAACCACAACACCTCATCTGGATCATCCATGCATGAGTGTTTCAGCTCAAGAGGAAACATGATAGTGAAATAAAATACTGAAACATAACATAGCAGCATTATAATCAAACGTCCATTACAATAAAACTACAACATCTCCTCTGGATCATCCATGCACGAGTGTTTCATCACAATAGGAAACAAGATAGTGAAAGAAACTGACTTCTATTAATGAGAAAGTCTCAAGTATCATACATAACCATAGAACAACTCTGTCATCAAACTATTACAAAATAAGGATATCTTCTCAACCATCCAACCCTAACATATTATTCATCTAATGTGTTTATAATGAAAATAGTGGACAACCACTAGGAGTGCGATCTAGCCTTCATATCCAAGGATTTTCCACCTATGTGTCCTTTTTGTCTATCCTTTCATGTATTATTTTTGAATTCCCTTTCTCCCCTTCTGGAAGGTCCTTCACCTCTCTTGTTCCTTCTTTCAGAAGGAAACTTGGGTCAGCATGGGCCTGCAGGAAAAACTGCCCTCTCTAGTACTTTGGGCTGACATTTTTCTATCTCCTCGGCTAGACCGTCCATGCATCCATTTACAGATTGAATCTAGGTTTCAACCACGAATCCTTTTTTTTATTAACTAGTCTCTCCTCGATATCGGGATGAGGATTAAATCCTAAGGGGATTCCATGCACTACTCTCAAATTTGAAACTATATAAGCACAAGATTGTGGGGCCATCAAGGGTGTTTTGGATCCACATCGCTTCAGTGCCCGCAATCAACCACCAACTTACACATACCTCCTTCGCTATACCATGGTTTTGATTACAAGACTACTCAATAATTTTATAATTTGAGCATGTTCCATCCTATAACGAAGCATGGCCTTCAATCTGGTCACGATCTATGATCTAGGAAGCCTCATTATTTTAGAACCCTCACTAAATCTTATCCACCCACCAACTCTAGAATCCTTTTAACCATGCTTAGAGATCATACTAATTTTAGTGCTCAGGAGCTTTTGATGCTGAACAAGAATACTTCCTAGAGGATGATTTACCCAAGATGATGTGGCGGCTTGAAATGAATTCCATGTGGCCATCATCTAGATGGACAGATGGGGAAATATATGAAACTATGAGAGGAAAGTACTCCAGAGGAAATTGGGATTTGAGAAGCCGAAACTCCTGAAGTCTGAATTGTCGAAGTAAACCATGATGGTTAGATATGGAAGGACACGTGACAGAGATATGTGCACTCTCGGAAAAATTAATCCAGAGGAAAATGAGAGGGGATGTCTCGAAACTCTTGAATCTCGAACTCTCGAAGTAAATCATGACCATTATATATGGAAGGACACACAACATAGGTATATGAACTCCTGGAGAAATTACTCTGGAGGAAAACGAGAGGGGAATTCCTAAAACTCCCGAAGCCCAAAATCCTAAAGTAAATCATGACCATTAGATATGGAAGGACACACGCCATATATTTGTGCACTCCAGGAGAAATTACTTCGGAGGAAAATGAGAGGGGAAGTCTCGAAACTCTCGAAGCCCAAACTCTTGAAGTAAATCATGACCATTAGATATGGAAGGACATGAGACAAAGACCTGTGCACTCTGGAAGAAAGTACTCCAGAGGAAAATGAGAGGGGAAGTCTCGAAACTCCCAAATCCCAAAATACTAAAGTAAATCATGATCATCCATTGGAGAAGGACGTGTGGCCTTGATCTGTAACTCTAGAAAAAGGTAACTATGGTGCTTTTGTCTGGTCATTAAACCTTGCACAACATTGAAATTCCGAATGCATGAGAGCTACTAATATGAATTGTATATGGGATCTCCGTCGTTGAAACATGAACCTGTCTATTTTCTTGTGTTTCAAGCTTGAAATGGACTGCTTTGAACTCTATTCTTTGAGTTCATGGTTTTTACCTGTGAAAACAAAAGACTTGAACAACATGTTGTGAGCTCAATCAATGGAAGACAAGATGACCAATAATTTCAACCAAAATCACGATATGTGTTTATCCTTCAAGAAAAGAATAAAAACTTTGAGCCGAGAATCAGTCAAGCAACACACTAAGGAAAACCAGGTCATTGAACAAAAAGGGAAATCGAATTTACCAACCAGAAGGGGAAAAATTATAGGAATGGCATGTAGAGAAGAGAGATACAGGTCAAGGGTATAGGCTTAAATATATGCGACTCTTGACAACTTCATGTGATAACACCATGGAAGTTGATAGGTAGATAATTTACATTAGAATTCTCATCGGCTTTCATTTCAAGAGAGTCAATTTTAGTAATGGGTTTACTATTTTCTTGTAAAAATGTTTCTCACATGAGAGAAAGGTCCTCTACTATGGGGGCCAGGGGGTCTGCAGAATTAGAATCCAACTAACGAATGATGTCAAGGGAATTGAAAAATTATGGTAGTATAGGGCAACAATGATAATAATGACCATATGTATCATAGAAAGTGTAGGGGTGATTCATGTGCAAATAATAACATGCTTTGTTCATTACTTAGGGAGAGTAACATGCACAACTGATGTGGAAGGACTTGGTTCTAAATAATTAGATTCATAAATTTATTTGAGTTCAGGGAGCCTAAGATAGTTGTTGGTAACATCACAAGGGATATTTCATAAGGCACATGGAGGTATGGATCTATATGTCATGTTCTGGGTGGTCATGTCTTGTTTAGGATTTCCTGTGCCCCCTTTACTTTTGGCTTTGCTTCCTTTTTCAATTCCTTTCCTAACTTGTGTTTGTTGAGGTAGGGAATGTGCATGTTCCTTGGGGGATATATGGATCATTGGTATTGGTTGAATATGAGTCAATTCCAAATAAAGGGTTGGCACATAGGGTGAAAGAGGAGTAGGAGGGGGGATCCAAGTACTAAATCAGGATCCCTAAAATGAGGTTAGGATAATTCAAGGTGGTCATGATAGGGGTACTTATTATTCTTGGAGGTGGAATAAAGAAAGGGACCTAGTCAATGGGGTAATGTGAATGAGGATTCCCTAAAGGTGGTGGTATTCAATATTTTGGAGCTAAGGGCCCAACAGATAGCTACATAGATGGGCCCATTGTATTATGAGATGATGACACCATACGTATGTTGGATGAACTTGGGTGGGTAACTATAGTTGGAGTCCCATAATACCTACCAAGTAATTTTGAGTCTTTGTGGACTACAGGGTTGTTGTTTGAAAGAGAGGGAAATATTTGTCTTCCACATGGGAATGACACCACTTAGTTAGGGTGAAGTTGTGTTTGAAGATCATGGTATGTAAATTGATCAATGGTTACAATTTTTGTATTATGGGGGAACATCATCTTACTAAATATCGAAGAGGAATCCACCTTCATGGTATACATGAAGCTCCTACCTATAAGTGTGTTATAGTTCAAAGGGGAATATATGAATTCA
This sequence comes from Picea engelmannii, assembly GCA_009831015.1. Taxonomy (NCBI): domain Eukaryota; kingdom Viridiplantae; phylum Streptophyta; class Pinopsida; order Pinales; family Pinaceae; genus Picea; species Picea engelmannii. Next base: position 610,142 of record ML781340.1, read on the forward strand.
ATCTCAACACACACTTATTTTCCTCCCAATTGGATGAGACATTTTTTCTAAATTCCTTAAAGTTTAGAGGGCCATCCATCATACACATGAAATTAGATCATCAATGGGATAAGCATTGGGGGTACCTTCTTCCGTACTTATGATGACATGATGCATGTGTATGTGCCTTCATTAGTAATGCATTAATTAATGATGACATTCTTGATGCAAAATGGAATTTTAAAGGCCAATGAAGGTGGTAATAGAAAAGTTTTAGTATTATCAACATCAAAGGTGATCATCTTGTAATCTAATGGATCAATAATGACGAAGGAATATAGTAAATCCTTCCTTTGTGAAGGACAAATATACAAGAATTCAAGGGAAAAAATCACTATAGGAGATTGAGATAAGTTCTATACTATACTATAGTTCTGGGATTCTTGGACATGGGATTTGGAGGAATTTTATCTTAATGAAACCTTACATACCTTAGAAGGTAGGTGAAAACTAGGGATATGAATCTATAAAGGTACACTATTAGATGGAGGGGGATCATAATACTCAGTAGGTTGTACTTTAGGGGGCATACCATACCCATGGGATCAACATGTGATGTTGACATCAACCGAATCTAAGTAGAGGATATGGTAGTTCCCATTCCCAAGAGTGGTGGAAGTGGGAGGTGGTAAAAAAGGAGTGTCTTCTATGGTGCACACAAATCCTTGTGTTGGAAAATGATTTCCCAACACGAATGGTTGCATCGAGGGGGGTAGGGTGAGTTGATTGTTAGCATGATTGGTGGCCTGAGTCTCTTCCAACATGCAACACATTTCAAGTAATAAGGTACATTCATGGGTACAATGTGCATAGACACTACAACTAGAACAAGGTTTATTATTACAAATATTTTTGTTTCCCCCCTACTTGGGTTGGGGATTGTTACCTTGGCCTTGGGTTGCAGAATATTTATTTACCCCAAAATTGGTATTAGATTTTGGATTTGTATTATCTTGGTTCCCATGGTTTTGGTTATTGTACTTACCCTTCTCTTTATTCTTCTTCTTATTCTAATTAGGGGGATTGGGGATAGTTTGTTGTGCATATACTTAACCTTATGGAGGGGGCGTTGGATTACCAATAAGGGTTTGGGGTGACACTTTTGGAGGGATTAAAGTATCTAGTAGTAGCCCATGAAAGGGTAAAATGGGTATGTATAAGACCTATCATAGGAATATCTATTACAAATAGGTTGATGTACATGTGGATGTGCATGGGGTGAAGGGTAAGAGGTGTTGGTTCCTACTTGGGATGAGGAGCAAGATAAATCCTAAGGGATATTAGAATATATGTAAGAGGTGTTAACCCCTTCATAAGGGTTAGCATATCCACTAGGTCGGGTAGGATTAATGTTTGGATAGGTATGTGACAAATCCTACAAGTCCATTAACCACATGTGATTCTCTTGGTGTAGACAAGTCACCTGACCGAGAATGAGGGAAATTAATAAGGATGGTATAAATATAACCTGATTGGGAATAGGTCAGATCATATTGTTTCACTTTTTTAATAGATTGTTCCTCATTCCTAAGCAAAGTCATGGATACATCCTTAGTAATGGGAGGAATAAGGGAATTCAAGAGCAAATCCATGAAGATAGAATAATTGATATAAACTTTACACAAGTTGTGTCTTCTATTCCACTCATGGATGTGATCTAAAATGTGATTGAAATTGTCATGATGAAATTTGGTCAAGATTTTTATCCCTACATCATGTTGGACTGGAAGCTAGAATAAGGCGAGGAAAACCTTGGCTATGGACTCAAAGGTTCGATGGGTATTACTCGGTTGGTCTATGTAACATTTGGTAGTATAACCCATCAATGTGCGTTAAACAAATTGTAACCTAATCAAATCCTTGGTTATGGAATTGGATGAATACCATAGGTGAAAGGACATGATATGGTTGAAAGGATCCTATCTAATATTACCCTGAAACTTTGGATGACATAGGATATATTGGGATAATTTAGTTCATGGTGGATGGGGTCATTTATCAACTTGTTCAAATTAGGGTGATTTAAATTTTTCGTGAAGAGCATAGAAGGTTAGTTGGCATTGGGTCCAAGATCGTTTCTACCCATGGTGAGACTTGGGTTGGAAGAGGATGCAGATCCAAAATACATGGAAGTGGGTCCAAAACTATATATACCAACACCCCTCAATGAGGAGGGGGGTTGCGAGTTAGAAGAGACAGAACCCAAGAGTGGGTTAGGGTGGGGAAACCTATTTTGGTGAGCAAGGAATATAATTCCTCTAATGGGAAACTCAGGTCAAATGTGTTACAGCCGAAAATAATCTCTCCTATGGGGAACTATGATATCTAGATGAAAATATCACCCTAAATATTCAATAATATAATCAAAATGCTAAGAAAATAAATCGATGAACTAAGACAATACTAAATAATCACCGCACACTACATGCTTAGGTGGTGCATCAAGTGGTTTTAAGTGTGTTTAAAAAATAAATATGGCCCAACTCTAGCAAATCCATCCTATAAAGAGAAAATACTCTATCCTATAATATAAACTAGATGTGCTCAAACAAAACCTAGTCTATTGATAGGGGCCTTCTAAACCACTAAAAACATGGGGACATAAGGTCCCTTGTGTAGTTCAGTGAAGGTATTAAAGAGAGAGTTATAACTATGGTCAAGTGGGTAGTGAGAGATAACCAAGGCTAGTATAAATATGTCTCAAGTTCCCTCCTTCTTACGAGAGCCACTTGGGTAAGGATACCTATTAAAAATGGCCACTAAGTTACCTCTTCACAAAAATGTGTAATAGGTTACCTTGACTTCAAGGAGAAATCAAGAATTTTTGGGATCTTCAGTAATGAAAGAGAAATGAGTCTCAATCATACCTCTAGTCTAGAACTTCACATTATCCACTCTGAAAGATAACACATGTTACCAAATGGGATGGGAATGTGTATGATAGAAATGAATTTTAGTCAACCTCTATGTTTCAATGTGAAATGACTAAGGGGAATTATTTTGATTCCTATCCGCAATGTCCTAATATAACCACAATATTATTTTTATGTGAAAGTGGGATTAAATGTGTGTTATATTAGAGGGTAAATTATTCGACTGATCTTGGTGGAATGAACCAAGCATAAAATTTAAGGTGTGATATATAAGCACATGTGGTGTGATTGACTGCAAATGTAAATTTTTGAAAGAAATAAAATAAAATTGCAAATAAATTGAAATTTAAAAAAACATGCAAGTAAGTAACAAAATAAAAGTAGTAAAATAATTTTTATTTTTCCTTATCTAGGTTACTTTTTAAAACTAAAATGTACTTGCAAGAGTTCATATTTCAAAATAATAAATAATTTATTCTACCCTTTAGCTCAAAATCAATAATTTTTCACAAAATGAACCTTCTATTGGAAAGTAAAAGACTAGAGGACATATGAGGATCTTTTTCTTTCTCTAATAGGTTGTTCAATTCTAAAATTAAAAAAAATAACCCAAAACAATGAATAAAATTAACCTACAACAATAACAGGAAGTAAAACTAAATGTTGTAAAGTGAAAATCATGTATATATCCAAGGAAGATCATGTTGGGTAACTCAAGGCATGGTTCCTTGTATTCATGGATGACATCTCTAGTAATTTTGTCAATGAAAAATAGTGCACCTCACCTAAGGGGATTCAAATCTTGCACCCACTAGCACATAACTAGCCAAACACCATCAAAATTAGTGACAACTACTTGAACTAAATCCTTGGGATTATTCATATGTGTGTGTGTATCCGAATAAAACCTCATGCGTAAAACCCAAGGGATATTTCCCCACATTCATGGATGGTCATATAGATTGGATCATTATATTATTTATGATATATATTAATTATTTATGGGTGAAAAATATGGAGGAATCAACTTGCAGAGCCATTTTAGCGATTGGTCCAAATTTGGAAATTTCGGTTTAGAAAACTGTCTGAAATATTTTAGAGCCATTTTGAGGCATCAAAAGAAACTTTTTTGTGGTCCAAATATTACCTTAGAGATAATTATTATATTATAAACACTTATCCCTTTCTAATTGTGCAAGAATCACCTCAGTTAGAGTTCTTATGCGAAAGTTATGGCCAAGTTGACCTACCATATTGATCACCATGGTGCGAGTGGATGGCATGTTAGCCCCCATTACATAAACGTGTGGGCCTATACATGTAGTGTATTTTATAGAACTTTCTAGAAGTTACAAAATTGATCACTAATTGAGAGTTGAGGAAGTTAAAATCCTAACCTTAGATGGCTATCTGGCTATGCTAGATATTAGGTTGCTAGGAGGTGAAATGGGTCCATCCTATGTTATTGTATTTTGTTCCATAGTATAGTAGAACAACTAGGATTGGAAAAATTAGAGAGAATAACAACGGGGTTTAATATTCTTTAACATCCTAATGGGCCACAGATCTCAGCTGATTGTACAAAGAGTGTCCTCTCCTTTTTACTTGAATTATTTCCATACCAAAGAAAAGAGAGCATAACAACCTCACCTTCTAGCTGGGTTTTCTCCCATAAGGGTTTTCCAGAGACAAAATTTGTGTTATTTTTTGGATGATGTGTGATTTTATTTTACTGTTCTATATTTTTCACATTTAAGATATTTCATGCATATGAAAAAATTTAGTAACTAAATATTCTGGAATCTAAAGGAATTTAACCTTCATAGTGTAGATTTCAATTTTATTTATCAGATATGTTGTGAAGAACTATTCTAGTGGAATATCAAGAAAATATACATATCATACTCGTATCATAGCATGTTTCTTTGGGATCTTTGTGGAAATTTTTAGGGTTCCATGAATCAGTTTAAGAAATTTGCAAAACCCTAGCCATGGATGATGACTCTATTCATAACAACCCTTGATATACATCAAAGGAGATATTTGCAAGGGTGGAAGATCAAGTTTCTAACATATATTGCAATATTTCCCCCATCATGGTAGCTCTAGAAAGAAATATCATAGCATTCAGATAAGTTGGAGGCTCAAACTTAGAGATCAGATAAGATGGGAAATCAGGGAATAACAAAGACCCGTAAAAGGAGTTGCAGAAAGAATATAAGAAAGATAATTCAAGTTACAATACCATAAAACCTTCACAATATTTTTTCAAAATGGATTTTAAGGTGGGCATAAATCCATACCAATGTGATATCGATGCATTAAAACTAAAACATTGGTTTCAACAACTAGAAGTTTATTTCAGCATTCACCATATAGATGAAGAAACAAATATATCATTTTTCAGATTGAATTTAGAGGGACATTATTTAATCTGGTGGGAAAGTCACATGGATACACTTAGGTTGTAGGGTGATCCACGAGTAAATAAGTGGGAGGATTAAAAAAACTTCATTAAGTCTCAATTCAATCTTAGTGGGTATGTAGAGGACCAATGGATCTGTTCACATTAGTTCAGGAAAAGTATGGATAGAGTGTACATGAGTACACCACCAAGTTCAGGAAGATGGCCATCATGTCAGGTATATCTACCAAGAACCCAGACATACTTCTAAAGTATCTAGGAGCTATTCATAGTCATCTATGAAAGAAAGTGATGCTAATCAATCCAATGACAATGGGTGAGGCATGTGTACAAGAGAAATATTTGGAAAACATAGCCCATAACAAAGGGCATCCAAGTGGTTTCAAGAAAAAGGAGAACCAGGAAGTTTCCAAGGAGGGGAAGAAGAAGTGGAAAGGGGGGAAGGATAAGCAGATAGTAGCCACTGCACATCAATGCAATGATCCTAGTAACCATTGCAACCATTGAAATATTCATGGTCACACTAAGGAAAAGTGTTGGAAACTAAATCTAATGTTGAACCCAAAAAAATGCAAGAAGGAAGCAAAGAAAAAGAATATTCTAGCCACGGGTTCAAGAAATCAGGTTGAAATTAGCTCATATGTGGATGAGAATATTTTATACATGTCAATATAGAAGGAGATGAATTTGAGAATCCTTCATCACTAGGAAGAGAAGGAGATGATCAACTCTTCCACATCAAGATTTAGGTCAAAAATACCAAGATAGATGTTTTTTTCAACTCTGGTTCATAAGATAATCTCATGGTAGTGGATTTGGTCAACAATCTTGGAATGGAGGTTCATGATCATCCTAGCCCATATCCATTGGGATGTGTAAGAAAGGATATAGAGTTAAAGGTAATGAAACAATGCAAGACTAACTTTTATACAAGTGTTGATTTTATTGATGAAGTGGAATTAGATACAATACCCCTTGACATATGTGGAGTATTGGCTGGAATCCCCTACATGTATATGAGGGATGCAATCCTCATGCAACGAGCCAACCAATACTGACTAATCAAGGATGATAAGTCCTACATCATCAACACACATAAAGGAAATTCAAATACCTTACTTGTAAGTGCTAACCAAGAAAATAAGTTGATTAGTTCTAGTAAGGAATATGTTTTACTTTTCCCAATGGAAAATCAGTCTCGTGAAAAGTCATTAAAAGTAAAGACATCCTCAGAAGGGTGTACTAAGGAGAAGAAACATGAATTGGAGGAGTTACTAAAGGAATATAGGGAATTTTTTTATACATTACAACCTTGTACAATTAATTACTACAAAAAATTATTTATAAAAACATAAAATATACAATGGCACATACAAATTACAGAAAACGTTTACCCTAGAAACCCAAACCAGGAAAACCAACAACCTATTTAGAGTCACACCTATAATTTTTTATTCATCAGATATCTTCATTGTTTACAATACAATATATATATATATATATTGCGACATCTAAAACCCCTATACCACTGAACCATATTAGTTAAAAACCCTAATTCCTTAAACCGAATTAGAAAACCATTGATGAAAACCATGTGTTGAAAAACTTGTAAAAACAAACGCAAAAAATATCCAATTTTTTTTCCAGCGGATCTTCCCTCGTACTCCCTTTATGTCATATAATTATATAGTATATGGGACCAATATTGAAAAGAATATAACACACACCCAACATTCTCCCACTTGTTGTTTTCTTTGCATACAAGGGGTTACAAGATTACATAGTCAATAATCCATGGAAGCAATGCCCGTTCTTTATTTACGCCAGGAGAACCTCTTAGTGCTCATAGAATTTTTCAATGAATTTGAAACATTATTCAATGTGCCCATTTTCATCAAGAAAACCTTCTTGTATTCAACCATTTCTCTCACAAAGTGATACTTAACATCAATATGATTTGTGTTTGAATGATAAGTCTGGTTGTTCATTAGGAAGATTTCACTCTGATTATCAGAATCTATCCTTACAACTTGTTGTAACAACCCAATACCTAAAAAAAATATTTGTAACCATATTGCTTATTTTATTTCATCAGTAGCTGGCATGTACTCAGCTTCTATATTTCAGAGTACCACTATAGCCTATATTTTTCTCATCCAACTGATTTCTCCTCCAAATAGGTTAAACACATACCCACTTGTAGATATTCTATGATCCAAATATCTAGCCTAGTTTTCATCAACAAACCCATGTATTTACAACACTCTATCCTATCCCGGTCTTCCTCGGTAGAAAAATCCATAACTAGCAGTACCATGGAAATACCTAAAAAACCCTCTTTACTATTGTCCAATTCTCCTTCCCTAGTTTTTACATATACCTACTCAAATATCTCACTATATGTGAAATGTTTTGTCTAGAACAGACCATTGTATACATCAAAATAACAACTTCATTGGCATATGGAACATGAGACATTTCATGTCCCTCTTCTTTTGTCTTTGGACACTGATATGCATATAATTTTACATCTACAAGAATAGAAACCTTGGTTAGTTTACATTCCTGCATATTAAACCTCTACAATATTGTCTCAACATATTTCCTCTGATTTAACTAGAGTTTCATGTTTTTCCGATCTCTTTTAATTTCCATGCCCAAAATGAAATTTTACAACACCACGATCCTTCATGTAAAATTTATAGGACAATTGAGTTTTCACATCCTAGATAATCTCCTTGTTGTTTCCTATCAACAATATATCATCCACATACAAGACCAAATAAGTAATATGATCACTAATTAATTTGAAATGCGCACAATGATATTCTTTGCTCGTGAATCCAAGTCCCTACATATAAGTATCAAATTTTTGATACAACATTCTTGGTTATTGTTTTAACCCATACATGGACTTTTTCGTCCTACGTACAAGGTCTTTCTTTACCTTCACTACAAATCCTACTAGTTACTTCATGTAGATTTCTTATTCTAGATCCCCATGTAGGAATGCTTTCTTCACATCCATATTTTTTAATTCAAAATCAAAAGAAAATGCAACAGATAAAGTACATATAATTAATGTTAACTTGGCAATAAGTGAAAAAATATCACCGAATTCAATTCCTTCTACCTAGGAATAACGTTTTGCTATTAACTGAGATTTATATTTCTCCACTTTTCCTTCTATATTCAACTTCTTCTTAAACAACCATTTGTTTCCAATGGGATTTCTTCCACTTGGAAATTCCACTAGATCACAGTCACATTCTTGTCCAACGATTCCATTTCTTTGTCCATGGCCTTTTTCGGATCTTTCCATCCTTTGAATCCACTACCTACCTAATAGTTCTATGATCATCTTCAGCAATAAAAAGAGAAAAAAATGAATGGAAATTAGGTGGAGTATACCTTTATAGTTTCCTTCTTTCCCAAACTGATCTCCTTAATACTATACTAGGAGTCTCTTCTTCTTTTGATCCATGTTCTCCTGTAGATTGTGATTCATTATCCTTTAATTCAAACTCTATTTTCTCTGGTTCTTCTTACCTTGGTAGGACTTCCCATTTCAAAATATATTTGGTTTCTCTAAACACTATGTCTTGAATATACACTACCTTTTTAGTTTCTGGGTTCCAAATCTTATAACCTTTCAAAACATCCTTATACCCAATAAAGATACACTTTTCAGCCTTTTTATCTAGCTTACTTCCATTTTCCTTTGGAACGTGAACATAGGAATCATAGCCAAATACCCTGAGATGTGTGAGAGAGGGTTTCTTACCAGTCCATACTTCATGTGGAGTCTTGTCATCCAACGCTAATGAGGGTGATCAATTGACTAGGTAACATGCAGTACCTAGTGACTTTACAGACAATTCCTGTCCCAACCTGGTGCCACTGAGCATGCACCTTGATTTTTCCATAAATGTCTTATTCATCCTTTCCACAACTCCATTATGCTAAGGTGTGTATGGTGTAGTCTTCTTCCTTTCTATACCTCACTTATTATAGAATTATTCAAATTAATTTTCGCAGAACCTTCCACCATTATATGTCCTCAATACCTTAATTTTTTTCTCTGTTTGATTCTCCACAAGAGACTTAAACTCTTTAAACCTATCAAAGACTTAAGATTTATTCCCTAGGAAATAAATCCATTTATTCCCTAGGAAATAAATCCATTTATTCCTCAAGAATTCATATATAAATGAGACATAGTACACATATTTTCCAAGTGATGGAACCAACACAGGTCCAAATACATCCTTGTGCACCAACTATAAAATTCCCTCTACCATCATTGCACCAGAGTAGAATATTACCAGATTATTCTTCCCATATAAGCAATGTTCACCGAAATAAAAATGTAGAGATAAATTCAGAATAAATTTACCATGTAGCACATGAAGACCCTTCTCTCCAATATGTCCCAGTTTTGGATGCCACATCATAATATTTTCTCCAAATACTGTAAGAGTTTTTTACTCTTTAGATACAATCTCATGGACAATGTAACTATTTCACCCATCATTAATAATTCTTCCCTACATCTTATAAATATTTTCAATACAAACCCCCTTCAGCTGAACACCATTGCTCCTCGAACCATCTTCAATTTTCTTTTTCAAAGACTCTTTTTACCCTTGCATCATCCATTTTTCTTACAGAAATAAAATTTCTAGCCAATCTTGGGATGTGTAGAACAACAAGGAGTGTTCTTATCCTTCCATCCATGAGCTCCAACTTGAATTTTCCTCTTCCTCTGATTTTGGCTATTGACTCATCACCTAGGAAAAAATCACCTCATTCATACCTTTCATATTCGTAGAACTGTCAATCCCTTAATATGATATATTTTATTCTTGACTTTAACTCTAGTTTACCCTCTTTCCTCTTCACTTATACACCCATGTGTCATTCATTTAACTATTTTGCAATGAATTGGATCTTAGGATTATAAAGTTATATTTTGGTTGTTTTTCTATAAAATAGATTAGGATGTTTGATTAAAGTTTCTTACATTTTTAAATATATGTTCCCAGCCTATGGTATGAAGTGCATGGTCCTCACTTAGGCTAATAATAAAAGCTCCATACAATATGATATTGGTTTTGAAAGATCTTGAGCAATAAATTTGACCATGTGGAGAATCTTATGTTTTAATGGTTCCATTACTTCATTTTTCCATTCCAAGAAGATTTTGGAGTTGTTGCTTCCATGGATAACCATTTCCATGGACCGCGGAGCTCATTTGGAGAATATTTGGATGAGGATATTGCTTCCCATTCACTACCTTGGTATCTTAGATGCACCTGAAATTATTGTTGTTGTTTTGGAACAATTATTATTTACCCACACTTCCCACATGAGCTTATATCAAACCCTCTCATTCCTTGATCATGTCAAGTGCATACATTAAATTTTTACTATCTTTAGATAGTTTTTTTTTTCTTTTTATCTAGTTGTTTTCATGGGATTCAACCCCGTATTGTATATATATCATATTTGTCCCAAGAGGGAATAGAGATATATACGCATTGTTTTTTGAAATTAACCTCTGAAACTATGTCATTTTCTGAACACGATTTTCTATATGGAATAAATCCAATTCATGATTTCCTTGCTACATAAGTTATGAGAGTGTGTGTTGATTTATTCTGAGGATTTTTGGCACCTAGAGCAAGGGCCCACTGAAGGTACCAAATTTCCCATGTGTTTTATATTTCAATATATTTTTTCTTATGCATGATCTTATATTAGATGTATGGTTGATTATTAAGTGAATTTCATATTTAACTCTTAGTTGTAGAACATATTTCTAATTATGGGATGTTTTGATTTGTATTGTTATCATTTTCACATGAGTTCCTAATTTAAAATGCTATGGGTAATTGTTGAAGTATATTTCTTGTTTCCATTTCATTCTAGAATTTGAAAGTTTATGCTAATTAATAGTTTGATGATTTGTATCACTTGATTTTAGTTTATTTGTATTTAGTTTGATTTGTTTATTAGTGTTGGAATTGCATGCTATCCCAAGAGTTGGACCAAGGTTTTCCTCATTGACCCCTATGGAAGCTAATCTGAGCTAAAAAACAAACCCAAACTCTAATTCCAAAAGACTTGGCCATAAATTAGAAGTTTATGTTCATTCTTAGAATCATTTGTATTTTTCATGCTTAACATCCCTTTAACAATAAATCCAAGCTAACATCCTGCACAAATAGTGTCGGTACCTCACAAGGACTAAGAGAATCATGGTTGATAGATTACATGTTTAAGTTTCTTCACCTATAGAATAATCTCTATATAAAAAAACCAACAAGAAGGCCTCTGTACGAGGAATCATATGAAAGGATGCACCTGATTCGACCAACCATGCCTCATGATATTCATGTGTTCTTGAAGAATCCAAGTCCACATCCCCTCCTTATTCGATGGAGTTTTTTTCTTCTCTATAAGGAGAATCTTCATATCCCTTCCCTCTGTCAACACTTTTGTATCTATATTGTTTCTTGTAGTTCCCTTCTTTTCCACATCTCCAATATGCCTTTACAAATTTTCTAGAAGATTTAGATATTTCCTTATATTTAGATCTCCTTCTTAAGTACTTAGATCTATTTCTTTCATGGGAGTGTCCTCTTGCAAATAAGGCATCTTTTCTCTATTCTTCCATGTTCTTCCACCTCATCTCCTTGAAAAAAAAGGATGAGATTACATTATCGAAACTTAAACTAGTTGTATTACTACCTATGGTGACAACCAGACTATCTCACAAGTCTAGTAAATAGATTAATAAACTTAGACACTTATCTTTATCATAAATATTAATATCAACAGATAATAGTTGTCTTATCATAGTATTGAAGGTGTTGAGATTCTCTTTCATCGAGTCTCCATATTTCATCCTCAAGTTATATAACTTATTCCATAGGAACACTTTTTTTATAAAACACTTAGATTGATAAAAAGTCCCCAACTTATTCCATAAGTCCTTGGCCAAAGCTTCCCTTGACACATTCAATAATATTTAATCTCATAGACACAACTCAATTGTTCTATTTCTTTCCAATCTAACTTTTCCCAATCTTCTGATGGTGTTCCTAAAGGTGTAGTACCTATATACAAATTGGTCCATTGATATTTGTCCACCAAAAAATATTCCATATTGAGCTTCCACAAATCAAAACTTTGTCCATTAAATCTCTCAATCTCTATTTTTGAATTGATCACCATTTATTTTCACCTGAAGAATCAATACCACTAATTTGTTGTTATAACAAGGTTTATCATAGACTTGAACCAAACCCATGACCACAAAGGCGTCCCCTTGAAGCCAATAATTGCTCTGATACCAAATGTATATGTTAACTTTGCAAAATTAATTACTGCAAAAAAATTTAAAAGATACAATGGGACACACACATTACATAGATATTTTACCCTAGAAACCCAAACCAGGAAAACAACAACCTGTTTAGAGCCACACCTCTAATAATTTATTTATCATATATATTCATTGTTTAAAATACAATATCTATATCTATATCTATATCTATATCTATA
>ML781340.1:625830-651503 GCA_009831015.1 Picea engelmannii
GTCTTTAAATAATAAAGAAGGAATAAAAATTATTAAAGTGGGGGAGTATTAAAAGATAGGAATTTTAAATATATTAAAAAGATAAAAACTGCATTTATCTTTTGGGTTCAAAAATAAAAATAACAAGAGAGCATTAAATAATATAATTAAAGAGAGTAAATTAAAGAGTAATTTAAGGAGAAAATTAAGGAGCAAATCAAGAGTAAATTAAGGAGTAATTTAAGGAGTAAATTAGGAGTGATTAAGGAGGGAACGGTTAGCGTAACGTTACGCTACCGAATTGTGGCTTGACGGGTTGCTTGTGAGGAGTTGGGTATATCTCAGCTGTGATTGGAGTGGTAGCTCAGTTGTTGAGGCGAGCTGAGATGCTAGACTATCTTTGGTTCTCGTGTGGCCCCTTTGCGGCTCGGGGGGCTAAGGGGGAAGAAGAGTACCCCTAGCGTTGGCTGGGAGGTACCAGTGAGCTTTCTTTGGTCAGCAAGCAGAAGCGGCACGGAGCGAGGGAAGCGGCACAACACGAGGGACGTCTCCGAAGCGGGCGTGTGGCTAAGGTATGATTTTAACTGGTGAAGTATAATTCATTTTACTTCGGTAATTTAATGTCATTGATGTTGAATTTGTGGACTTGTTAAAGCGTTTCATATTCGGCAAATTATTGTTATTGGTGATATTACGATGAGATTGTTGGGCATTATATTTTGCAAATTTCGTTCAACCATGATATTGTAGAGTTTGTTTATGTTGTGATCATGTGTCCCTTAGGTTATGATGTCAGGTGTTTTTGCATTGATATGAATTATGTGATGTTGTAAATTCTTATTGTGCTTCGCTATTCATAGACGTAACGAAGGGGTCGTTACACACATGATGCATGTGGGATAAAAATATTTTACAATATAGAGAGTTATTGATGAATAAATTACAAAATGCCATATCCATGTAATCTAAGACCACTAGGAAATCATTGACACACTCTAACATCCCCCCTTAATGATAACTGTAGGGATAGAATCACTTTTTGGGTTGTGCTACATGCCAATATTAGATATCACAAGTCTAATGATGTCTTATTATGTGTACACATGCCTCATAATATTAGACTATACAAGAGTAAATGTGGATGAACCTGATTGTGTGTACACATGCCTCATAATGATAGGTTATACAACTGTAAATGTGGCCACTAGACAAACATTACATGATGGATGTAATATTAATGTGAATATGAAATTACATTACATTCCACTTTAATGACAACTTCAAACATCCTACATAATTGGTGAAGATAGATGCAAACTTTGTTGATGTCAAGGATAAGTTGTGAAGAGGAACATTGCAGAAAACCATCCATGAGTTGTGACCAAATCCTTGAAAAGGTGCAAGGATAAGACACTTTCTACCAAGTAGAACTAATGCAACATGACCAATAACCATTTAGTCAATAAGGTGCAAGTAGAAGAAACATGCTACCATAAAGAACCAATGTTGAATGGCCAACAACCAGGTCCTCAAGAAGGTTCAAGGAGAAGGCACTTGCTACCATCAAGAACCAATGCAATGACCAACGATGAGAAAATCGATATGTGATTGATGAAGTGTCAAGAAATAAATATATATTAGGAATCCACATAACCAATATGTCTCCAAAATATTCACACACACCACTAAGGAATAGGGGAAGTAAGAAGAGAGAAAACTACAAAACAAATTCCAAGAGAAACAAAATGAATCACCATAGCAAGTCCACATTGTCTCAATAATGCATGAATGATTGTAGACGATGAAGTGAAATGTGATCCAAAAAGCTAAAAGTGTCGACAACCAACTAAAGTGATTCAATCAAGAACTTGAACATCATCTCACAATGATTATCAAGTGATCAATTATGCACCATGTGCAATGTAAAATGGTAACCCATCACAAATGAAAAGTGCCAATCAAGGCACCAAATTTATACCATCAAGAAAGTGGTAAAACTCTAGTGTGATGCTACAAACAATGATCCACTAGTCTGGGTGCACAACAATTCCATAGGCCAAGGCACCATGGTGGTTGAAAAGGAATTGTCTATAAAATACATCTGACATCCCCAAGCACTATATCTATAAGATGATTAACAACTCCACATGGGCATGGAAAGAAACGTTGATCTAAAGAGAAAGAGACTTGGATCTACAACTTGAGAGTGTAGACATACACATAGGAGAGAGAACATGATTGTACATATGTTAAATATGGTGAAAACTATCATTGTGTTTCACCCCAAGAAATAAAATACTTCCCAACAAGCAAATCAATCTCTAAACATTGAGATCAACGGTCCCAAAGGATAAATTGTCCTGTAAAAACTCATATTAGAGGAAATAATCACCGTACATATCAAAGAAACCCTGGATCTGCATCGAGAAACTCTCTAATAGGTAAATCAACCTCTAAAGAGAGATATTATCCCCTCAATTAACAAATCAATCCTATGAACAATAAATTCATTGTAAAATCACATCCATACATCTTGGATAGAAGAGAAAAGGGCACAAGTATATAGGTAAATACTTGAACAATTCACAAATTCATCCCCATTGAAAAAATTGGACTGTAAACAAGTAAATATTCCTTTTGCATAAGCAATCTTCTGTCCCAAGAGACAAATAAAAAATATGATTATAAAATCACTACAAAACACATCCATATTTTTTCGTACAATAGATAAATCCCCCACCCAAAATAAAAATAAAAATAAATATAAATATTCCCTCCAATTAGATGAATCGCTACAACCAAGGAGAAATTGGCCCTCAAACACATAAATTGGCCTTTGATCAATGAGAAATTAGAATTTCACCGACAAATTTTCCCGAAAGATGTGACCTTACAAAAAAAGAGTGAATATGTATGGTCCCTAGATAGGCAAAGGAGAGACAGGTTGGCTAAGAAACAAAACATTGCTCCCCCCAAAAACATTTCACCCAAAATAACATCCTGGATCAAAAGTTATCAACTTTGGAAGAAATGGATAGATTTAGTAAAAACATTAGGCCTAATATAAAAAAAGTCTTGGTAAACCACCAAACCTAAAAGTTGGTGCAAAAACTTTAGGATTTTGAAAAATTAATTTTCCTAGGCTGGGCTATGGAAACTAATTCAAATATAGAAAATTGTAGCAGATTTTGATGAACCAATAGATGATCTTGGATGAATTTTATATTCTAGAGACTATGGCGAAGTCAGATTCACATAGAAAGGCTTAGAAAAGGTGATATATTTTAAGATCCATTGAAAGTTGATGTGGTTTTCTAGATAAAAAAAGGCATATCTACAAGAGAAGAAGGATCAAATTAACAAATCTATTGAACACAATATGAAAACAATTCAAAAAGTAATTTATGCAAGGAGAAAGAGCTCAGTAACCAGATTTGATACCATGCTAGATTTGAGAAATATGCAAAAACATATAATTAGATCTACCATTCTAAAGTCCTATGCATGCATCAATAGATAGCAAATGAAAGAGAACAAGAACCAAAATAGAAAGAATAATGAGACAAGTATTTACATGGTAAAATCCCAATGTGGGAAAACATCCATAAAAGATGGTCTTTGTATTTTCAGATAAAATATCCAATAGTACAAGGCAAGAGAAAACTCAACCATATGGATTTTATGGCCTAAGGACCCATAGGTTATTTGACCGGAACAATTCATCACAATAGATCTGATAAATAAAAATGAAATCTACACTATGAATGTTAAATTCCTTTAGAGTCCAAAATATTTAGTTACCAATATTTTCTTATGCATGAAATAGATAAATGCGAGAAATAAATAAAAGTAAAATAAAATCACAAACCATCCACAAAATGAGAAAAATATTTTCTCTAGGAAACCCTTACGAGAGAAAACCCAACTAGATGGTGAGGCTTCTCTTCTCTATTTTCTTTGGTATGAAAATAATGCAAGTACAAAGGATAAGGAACTCTCCATGGAGTTACCTAAGACATGTGGCCTATTAGGCTTCTACATAACGCTAACCCCTTATGTTATGTTCTCTAATTTCCTACTCCTAGTTATTGTGCTCTACTATGTAACAAAATATAATAACATTGAATGAAACCACTTATCATCCTAGTGGCCTGGTATTTAACATAGCTTGATAGCCATCTAAGGATAATTTTAGACTTCCTCAACCCTAAAGTGTGGTAGGGTTTTAAATCTTCTATAATCTTCTTAAAATTCCTCACATGGCTAGTCCCGTATGTATGAGTAATGGGGGTTGACATGGAATCCTCTCATACCATGGTGGTCAACATGATAGGTTAACTTACAAGATGCATAACATTTGCATACGAACTATGATTAACACATGGTTTACACCATTGAAAAGGCATCAGAGTGTAGAACACCTTCAATGGGGTGTGCATAATTTTTGGACACCAAAACCCCTAAAAACAATGCTTAAATCCTCAAACTATCTCTAGAAGGTTCCAAACCCCAGTTTTCCAAACTAGGACCTGCCCATGATATTGACACCACGAGTTAATTTCTTGAATTTTGTTCACTTTAAAAGGATCGAGAGATACAAAAAAAAATAGAATGATCCATTTAGGATCATACCTCCCCATTTAGGGAGGCTTTTGGTCCTAAAAATATTTAATAAATGAGGCGAGGAAATGTTTCCTCTACCTTCTCCTAGGAGTACAAGTTTTATTTTCCTAGAAGTTGTCCCTTCAACCCAATCTGTCAAAGGTCATGCTGCCCCTATATTGTAATTTTGAACCTCTTCTACAAAGCTATGTCCTTGGCTAGATCTTCTTGAGCATCTAGTGCTAAATCCTCTATGGAAGGTAGGACCTTCTCCTCCTCCTAATACAACATGGAGCCCTCATAGAGTTTGAGATTATCCACATTCACTACTGAGTAAATGTGCATGTATGGGGGTATACTGAGTCTGTAGGAATTATCTACCACCTTTTCTAATACCTCATAAAGACCATACAATATAGCCTTTATATTATAACTAGGACCTTATATCCTTTACTTATTCAATTGTAACTTTAATATGTATCTCATTTTAAATTGTCTCGCTATTATGTGCTAGTAATGTCTAGCCATGTAGTTTTCCTATGAATTATTGAGTGTCTCCTATACCTGAAAATGGATCTTCTTGATCTTCTCAACAATTTTTCTTCCTTCAATGCATCTCTTGTGAGGCCCTCCTTGAATCCTCCTTGTTTTCCATATAGAACATCTAAGGGTGAAGGTTTAAAATATCCAAAGAAAGATTCAAAATGTGACTTACCAGTAGAAGTGTGGACTGATATATTATAAGAGTGTTGTATATAGATCATATTTTCATCCCATATATTAAGATGATTTTGATTGAAATCCCTCAAAAGATGCACCAAATTCTTGTTCAATACTTTCTTCTTCCCATGTGTTTGTGGATGGAATTTTTTAGACCTCTTCAACTTAGTTTCCATATTCTCCCACAATGTAGTACAAAATTGATTGAGAAATATGGAATCACTATCTAATATGATTCTCCTTGGTATCCCAAATTACACCCATACTTGTTCAAAGAACAAGTTTGTTGCTTTCAGTCCCTTGATGGTATTTTTACAAGGCATGAGAATGCACATTTTTTGAACCTATCAACTACCGCAAATAAATAGTCATCTCTCTTTCATATGGTTGGTAAACCTCCCACAAAATACAAGGAAATTCTTTCCCAATGTCGATTGGGTACATTTAATGGATCGTATAGGCTTGTTGGTACAACAAAGTATACATCCTATAATATACCATGCTATATTTTCTTTAATTTTGGGCCAATACACATACATATGTAATATGACAACTACCTTCCCAACACCAAAATGTTATACAATGTTGGAGGTGTGAGACTCTCTCATAAGATTCAATTGTTCACCTTTAAGAACACAAAGCTTGTCGAGCTTGTAGAGTAAACCATTATGGAATTGATAATCAACATTTCCATCACCTTCTTCTATATGAATTTGGCGCTATAGCTATTGAAACACCTCCTTGAAGTCCTCATATTATAGGTATTCCTCTTTGTATGCATCATGGGTAAGAGGATTCATGTGCATTAGAGTTCCCAAAGATGTAATCTTGGATGTCAATGGTCGTGAAAGCATGTCTTCCAACTTATTTTTGTTACCCTTCTTATACTTGATGACTATAAGAAATTGTTGTAAAAACCCATCCATTGGTAATGCCTAGTTTGTTGTATCTTACTCTCAGCCTGTAAATACTATAACGGTTGGTGATTTGTGTGGATGATAGTATCCTTTCCCATCAGATAGTTCTTAAAATTTTTGAAAGCTTGTACCAAGGCATAAAGCACCTTGTCGTAGGTATTGTAGTTGAGAACTTCCCCATGAAATACTTTAGAATGATAGCATATGGGCCTTCCTCCCTACATAAATACTTCTCCCATGGAATACCCACTTGCATCTGTATCCACTTCGAAGGGCTTTTGGAAGTTTGGTAGTGTGATCATTGGTTCTTGACTGATCTTTCTTTCCATCTCATCAAAGTCCTTTTTTTGATTATGCCTCCATTGGAAACTCTTACCACTGGTTGTTATGGCATGGAGTGGTGTAGTTACCACTGAAAATGAAACTATGAACTTCTAAAAATATTGTGCTAGCCCCCCCAAAATCCTAAATTTGGTGAGATTTGTAGGAATTGGCCATTTCATGATGGCTTCCATATTTTTGAGAGATATCTTGAGCTCCCCTCCACCGATCACATACCCAAAATTCACCAATTTTTTCTAAGAAAAATCACATTTCTTGAGATTGGCCAACACTTGGTGATTATTAAAAGTATCTAATGCCTGCATAAGATGTGATATGTGCTCCTCTCTGGTAGTTATATAAAAAAATATATCATTGAAATAAACAATAACAAATGAATCTAGATAAGGGCACAAAACATCATTCATTAGTCTCATAAATGTAGTTCATGCATTACATAAACAAAATTGAATAAGAAACAACTGATATTGTTGGTCCTGAGATTAATTCTAAGGCTTAGAGAATAATGTCAGGCATCAAAGGTTTTAGAATGAAATATTTTGTGAGCTCTTTTTCTTCCTTCAGTTTGATGAGAAATAATCTTTTAAAAGAAATTAATAATAAGATAGTACATAGGTTGTATCTTGTTACTGGAGTCACAATTATAGTGTTGAATGATGTAGAAATATTTACAAAAATGATAAACAAAGACATGTATAAATTACAGATAAATCTCACCTTGTTTGCAGTAGAAGAAAAATAGAAAATGCACTCTTGACCATGATATAAAATGCAATAATTCACATAGATCACAGGTCTTGTTTTACTTATAGTAAAAACAGAGGAAAAGATGTTACTGAATGAACTTCTGATATATATTGATCACAATAGATGTAGTACTAAATTGCAATCAATCACTCTGTAAGCATTACAAAAAGAAATTCAGAGAAATGAAAACAGAGAGGGAAAACACAATTCAAATTAAATGAAACTCAGAATCCTTGTCTGCACTTGTATTAATACTCAATAAAAGTTTATCTATTACATTAGGAAAGAAGAAACCTTGAATAGATCTTAAATATATGTATTTATACAAAATCTGTCACAATCGAAAACCGTTGGAGTTCTTACAATATTTAACTAAAAATAGAATACATCTGAATAAAACAACAACATGTAAATATTGATGCATTTCGTTGGCACTTTCCTCTGTCTCTTCGTATGTTGGTAGAAGAACTCATTTTCCCTCGAACTTTGGGCTAGGAACACCTGTCATTATGGCCACCTCAATCATTTGGCTTACTACCTTGGTTGTTTGATCGTGTTTCCATTGGTTCCTTCGAGTATGTTTAGCGGGGAAATGGATTTCATTTGAGGTCATGGGGGGAGGATAATTACATGAATAACACAACATTGGCTCATTAAAATATGGATAATGGTTACAGGAAGAGTAACTTTCCATGAAAATAATGATTCGGGAACAAGTTTTCGATGGTGAAGTGGGATGAGTGGAAGTTAGAATGTTAGTGGTAGGGATAGACGAGGTAAGTGACTGTTGGAGTGTGAAAGGTAGAGAGGGTAGAAGGGGTGGACACTGTGCATGTTTTCTCATTTTATCCAAGCTACATTTTCTTTTCCCAGTTCAATCCATTGGGTGAATCTATCCATCAATGATATCAAAAACCTTGAAGGCTCAATCCTCTCATTTACTTCGAAGGCGAACAATTTCTTCTATATTTGGGGTATATTTTCCTATATTTGATTCACCTCTTAGGCTGTGGCATGAATATTTGAACTTGGATTAACCAACAATTTATTTATTTTATAAAGATCAATCTGGCGCATCTCTTGGATGGCTTCCTGAGTAGCTTCCTTGTTCTTTTTGGAGATTTGTTGGTTCATTTATATTTCAATTTTTCCTAGGGCCTCTGAGATATTACTCCCCTCAACCCCAATAAACTTTTTGTTTAATGATTACAATGCCTCTATACAATCCTCTTTCACATCTGTGAAAAGTTTCTTTCCTTCTTCCAGATTTGTTTCCTAGGATTTTAGGGCCATTTTGCCTCTTACTTGTTTGGAATGAGAGGGAAGCAGAAAACCAGGAGCATTTGTTCTCTGGATCCATATGAGAACTTATTCAAACCTAGACCAGGCTGAGCATGCATATTTTTCCTTGATATAGATATCTTTTAGGGAAAGGTATACTACCTAATATCACTTCTAGATGGCATATACTTTCAAATAAAGTTCTTGCTAGGAAACTTCTAGTCTCTCACTGATTTTTGATGCTTGAGTTTTGAAGGCTGAAATGTCTATCATTGTATCCTCAGTTAGGGCCAATATGGCCTACAACTTCTCTATTAATGCATCACACTAAGTGACAAGATATTGGTTAGTCTATGAACTCTGATGGAGCAGATCAAGGTTATCTTGTAGTTGTTTCATGTCTTGATGATAACTAGCCTTGATTGTCTCAAAGTCCTGGTTTATCCTGCTTCTGATAGTATGATATGTGCTATATATATTATTTTTCATTTGTTCTACCAAGAGGCAGTTTTAATGTAGTTGTTCGATCAAATTATCCACTGACCATTGATTGGTAGTGGAAAAATCCCCCAATGAACCTGCAACTTCTTTTGCAAACTTAGGACTATCATGGTTATTCCCGTCATAAACCAATCTTTTCCTTTTGGTGATCACTCCATCCTTGTGGTGAGATTCTCTTTTCACGATAGCCTTATATTTCTTGTTGAAGAGGAAATCTGAAGGGGGCATATCTTTAGGAAATATGGGAGTAAGATCACCTACAAAGTGAGTTTGGAACTAGGATTTTCGAAGCTTGTCTGCAAAGGGTTTAATGATGCGATAGGTGAACCAATTTCGGTGGAAGGTGCTTGTACTGTTGTATTCAAGGAGCCAATAGGAGTGGATGGTGTTGAATGAGGGATAAATTTTCCCATATTCATGAAGGATTTAAACCAAGCCATTATTTGTGGATCCTTCATTACTGCTAGTGAGACTCTTATCTCATGGAATAACACTTCTTGCCTTTTCAAGACTTCCTCAGCTTTGTTCTTAGTAGAGGAACTCATATCAGTTTATGTAGGCCTATCTTCCTTTGAAGGAGGCACGACTATTGAATATCCCTACAGTATCTTGGGTAAATTGTTTCGCCTGTGTTTCTGAAAGATGAGGAAACCAAATTCTTGGTCTGGGGGTAGGGTCAGGAATCTACTTTGAATTTCCTCATAAGATTTAGCTCCCTTGAACATTTTGTCATAAGGGGAATTCTCATGCATGTATCACTGCATGTTAAACTGAGCCAGATGGTTTTCTAGTGTCTTATGTGGATCATGTTTCTTGAACTCGATGTCAACCAATTTGAAATCCTCCAGTGATGTAGCCTCGACTTTAGAGTGACCAAAATCTAATAATCTAAAAATGCCAACTTGAATGGGGAAAGTTCACCAAACCATTTTCTGAGTTGCTTTCAGCTCCTTGCTCATACCTCCTGCCACTGTCTGGTATGCCACTTATTTGCACACTAGCATGTTGGGCAAGAATCATGGAAGAGATTGAAGAGGGACCAAACAAACAAATACCCTGATATAGGAGAAATTATCCTCAATGAACCAATATTCAATCTTTCCTAGGTTCCCCATAATCCTTTCTGAAATACAGGGAGGTGGGTGACCATAAATGGATATGTGAATAGGCACTACGACATTGTGACAGATTTCATAAAACAAATCCTTGTCTTTCTCCTCCCATAACTTAGAGTGATAAAAATGAATAGGTTCAGAACTAGCCTGGGTCCAACTCCAGTTCATCAAGGGAAAAGGGGTCACGAAACAAATGGCATCCATGACATATGCAGACATGTAAAAAGGGGCAGGCTACCCTTTTGATTTTGTTGTTTTATAATCAATGATTTCCTTGGCCAAATTATTCAACATCATTTTGGCCCAATTGAAAGTGTAACCCTTATATACCTCATTCATTATGGATATCCACTCAACCAAGAAATGTGTAGGTATCTTCTTCCCAAACAAGTGATAAAACATCTTGGCTACATACAACATATGAGTGTCTAAAGACATTGTGGCGTATGTACCATAAGCATTGGCTCTGAATTTCTATGGATTCCCCCACTACATCTTGATTATATCATGGCCACTCCTAGCGTATTGGGTGCATTATTTCCTCTCAAACTCTAGAAGGAATGCAGAATTGTAAGTGTATTTAGGAGTAGGGGAAATTTTGTACATTACTTGTAGGTGTTCTGGTCGGAAAGAGCCGACATTGACCTCCTGGTGGTTGATGATGCTCCTTGTCTAGATGTCAACATGTTCTAAGGCCCAACTTATCATATCATTGTAAGGAATGATTCTTAGTTGTGCAACTATCTTATGCAGCTCCAAATGTTCTACATTTATAATATTAATTGTATAGGAGTCATCGTCTTCTTCGGCAGAGTCATCTGGGAAGTTGATGATTTCATGCTCTAATACATTGAAGACCTTCTTCCACATTTTAATGGCATCTGTGACTCACAAAGTTGTGTCTGATAAAATGTCTAAGTTCACGTTTGAATTATCACCCGATGCATAAAGATTCTTTGAAATTTTTCACGGTGCCATAATCCTCAAGGAAACAAAAGAAGATTATATGTTACAGGGGAATTATGTGAGTTCTTCACTAGATAAAAACTTCTAATTGTAAATGGTAAAAATGACTTTGAATTTCGAAGTGATTTTACTCCAAAAAAAATTATTGATATTCATATAGACTTACTGACAAAGAATTTATTAACCTTAAAGGAGTTAATTACTTGGTGATTCACAATCCTTATTTGAAATCATTAGCCTTAATTGTTAAGAACCAAATATCAATATAGCATAGAAAAACCTCAGAATAAGTACTCAACGCCTTGAAAAAGAGATAATTTCAAATAATAAGCCTCTTCAAGGGGGAAACCTCCTTTTACCCCACATAAATGTTCAAGTACAAGATGAATCCAAATGAAAATGTCTCCTTGGTATATATAGGAGAATAGGAGATATAATTACAACTAATGGAATAAATCCGACATAAATAAAATAACATTACTAATGTAATATGCCCCAATTAAGGGGTAATGAGCCAATATTAGGGCTTAAAATGCCCCTCCCCTTGAGATAAGTGTTGTCTGCAACACTTGAGTAACTCTGTATGATTCTGTATAAAAGAGTCATCTTCCCAAGTGGAATCTTCAACTGGTAGTTTCCCTCATTTAATGAGATACTTTGAAATGGATCTATTCCTCAACTGGCGAATTCTTATGTCAGTGATGGCTTTAGTCTCCAATATGATTTTTCCTTCCTCATCAAGTTCTGGCAATATAGTTTGAACCGGGATCTTATTGCCTGTAACCTTCTTTAAGCATGAAACATGGAAAACTGGGTGTACTCATGAAGATGCAGGCAACTCCAATTTGTATGCCGTAGTACCAATCTTTTGCAACACATTATAAGGGCCATATTACTTTGGTGATAATTTATTATCCTTATTGGCTTGCTTGAGGGACATCTGCTTGTATGGTTGTAGTCTTAAAAACACCCAATCCCCTACTTCAAAGCTTCTTTCACTACGATGTTGATCTGCTTGTTGTTTCATGTGATTCTGTGCCATGGCCAGGTTGTCCTTTAATATTTGGAGAATTTGTTGTTGATGCTTGATGTGATCTTCCGCTGCTTGAACCTTAGATTTTTCTTTTAGAGAAGAATTGATGGAAGGAGGGTGGTATCCATAGAGTGCCATAAATGGTGTCATTTTTGTTGCAGTATGAAAGGAAGTGTTATAACACCATTCTGCCAAGGGTAACCATTTGAACCATTGTCTTTGTTTATCAGAGACAAAGCAACAAAGGTAGACTTCTAGACATTTGTTCACTATCTCGATTTGTCCATCAGATTGAGGATGATAGGATGAGCTATGAGCCAATTGAGTACCCAAACAAGAAAATAATTCTATCCAAAAATGTCCAGTGAAGATGGGATCTTTGTCACTTACAATAATCTTTGGGCTGCCATGTAGCTTTTGAATTGTCTCCATGAATGTGGTTGCAACTGTCCTAGCTTTGAAGGGATGAGAAAGTGCACAAAAGTGTGCGTACTTGGTTAGTCTATCAACAATCACCATGATGAAAATCTTTTGTTCAGACTTCGGTAACCCTATGATGAAATCCATCGAAACCTCCTCCCAGCACTGACTTGGGATGGATAATGGTTGTAAAAGACCCAGGGCCTTAATTGTTTCCACCTTATTTTGTTGGAAAACCAAACATTCTGCCACAAACCTTTGAACATTAGTTTTAAGGCCATTCCCAAAAAAATCTTTCTTAAATCTATGGTAAGTTTTCAAAAATCCTGAGTGCCCTCCTGCTGGAGAGGTGTGCAATTCCAATATTGCCTTTTGTTTGAGCTGGGAGTTTTTACACAAATATAAGAGATATTTGTACCATAGTGACTTATTTTTCCATCTAAATGTATCTGATGCACTGGAATCCTGCTGTAACTTTTGAATGATAGTCCACACTTTTTTTTCATTCTTCCATTCATCCCTTGCTTCTATTATCCAATCAGGTTGAATGATTGAGATAGCACAGAGAAAGGCCTCGACATCTTCATCCTCTTTTGAGAGTGCATCTTCCACAACATTTTTCTTCCCCTTTTTATAGATGATTTTAAAATCATAATCCAATATCTTGGTTACCCATATTTGTTTTTCTTCTAAAGATAGTCTTTGTTCCAATAAGTATTTAAGACTATCATGATCTATTTTTACCTTGAAGTGCCTACCTATTAGGTAAGGATGCCATTTCTTCAATGCATGTAGTATTTCCATCACTTCCTTCTCATAAATGGGTTTCTGTAAGTCCTTTTCCTTGAGTGGCTGAATTTCAAAATCCAGGGGTCTTCCTTCTTGCATTAGGACAACACCAATTCCATTTCTCGAGGCATCACATTCCACAATAAAGGTTTTTGTGAAGTATAGAGTGGTCAAGACAGGAACTTTGCACATCACCTCTTTAAGTTGTTCAAAAGTTTAGTTGCCTCTGGAGTCCATGAAAATGCATCCTTCTTAGTTAGTGTCATTAAAGGTGCTGCTATTGTTCCATAGTTCCGAACAAACTTGTGGTAGTAACCTGTCAAACACAAAAATCATCTAAGATTATTTAATGTTTTGGGAATTGGCCAGTCCATCATGGCCTTAATCTTGTTAGGGTCTACCTTGACACCTTCATGAGATACAATCTGACCCAAATACTCTACCTCCTTCACTCCAAAGAAACATTTGGATGGTTTGGCATATAGTTGTTGCTCCTTTAGTAGTTGTAGCACCTTGTCAACATGTTGCACATGATCCTCCCAAGACTTTCTATAGACTAGTATATCATCAAAAAATACTAACAATAACTTTCGAAGGAAGGGCTTGAAAATGGAATTCATCAACCCTTGGAATGTGGAAGGTGGATTTGTAAGGCCAAAAGACATGACCAAAAATTCATAATGGCCTTCACGAGTTCGAAATGTTGTTTTCGGGATATCTTCTTCCTTCATTCTAATCTGATGATACCGTGAACAAAGATCCAATTTTGTGAAATAGATTTCTCCATGTAGCTCATCTAACAATTCATCAATGACGAGAATGGGAAACTTATCTTTAATAATGATCTTGTTGAGCTCTCTATAATCTAGACACATACACCATGAGCTATCTTTCTTGAATACTGTTACCACTGGTGCAGAGTAAGAACTTTGGCTAGGTCTAATAATGATAGCCTCTAACATTTCTTCAACCATGCTCTCAATTTCACTCTTTTGGGCATAAGGGTATCTGTATGTCCTGTTGTTAGGAGGAACACTCCCAGGATTATCTTTAAATACTTTGGAATGCTTATCAATGATCCCTTGGAGATATTGAGGAATAGATGGCTTAGATGTTTGAACATCTAGTGAGCATAGTTGTGAAATAACGCCTTGATTCCCCTTTTTCAATAATTTTTTCATACCATTAGAGCTTATCACCTTACCGGGTTTTCCTGTGATACCTCTTAACTCAATTTATTTTCCTCCCAATGGAAATTTCATGAAAAGTTCTTGAAAATTAAAAGCCATTGTTCCTAATGATTGTAACCATTGGATTCCTAGTCCAACATCAACACCACCCATGGGTGTAGAAATCATTGGACTATTCATTACATATTCCGCCATAGTAATATTTATCTTATTGCATTTTCCTGAGCAATTGATAGTTCCTCCATCTGCAATCATTACTTGAAACTCTGGCGCTGGATATACAAAGCAATTGAGAGCTTTGGATAATTTACAGTGAATGAAAGTATGAGTACTGCCAGAATCAATTAGGACTATTAACTTTTTATTTTTGATGTATCCTTCGATCTTGAGGGTTTGAGGAGTGCTAATTCTAGCCAATGCATTACACAATATCGTGGGAGTACTCTTTAGACGAAATTGCTTCTACATTTTCATCTTGAGATGGTTCTTTTTCTTGTTATTATTCCTCTTCACAATCTATGTAGAATAATTTCTTCTCACCACACTTATGTCCCTTACTGTACTTGTTGTCACAATTAAAGCATACACCTTTTTCTTTTCTTTCCTCCAATTGTTGAGGTGTCAACCTTGTAGGTTGAGGTGTTTTAAAAGAAGGAGCATTGTTCTCTATATAGATGTTAGGATTGGTCTTTCTAGTAGCCATAGCCATATTTTTACTTTCAACATTTCTTGCCACCTTAAATGCATTCTCCAATGATTTGGGTTCCCAAAGGAAAACCTCATGTTGAATGTTATCCTTTAAAGTTCCTATGAATACATCAATCAAGTTCTCATTTGGAATATTTGTTACCTTTATATTCAATCTTTGGAAGTTCTCAATGTACTCAGTAACTAAACCCTTTTTCGTTGAGATTTATCAATTGGATAAAGAAGGTATTTCTCCTTGTATCCTCATAGTGTTCTATCATTTCTTCCATGAAAATTGTCCAAGTGATAAGTGATTTGTGAGAACAAAGCCATCGATACCATACAAATTGATTGGGTTCTAAATATAAAGAAGCAATTCGTACCTTTTGTGTATGTGGCACATTATGTCGATCAAAGAATTGCTCCATCTGAAGTATCCATGAGATTGGGTCCTTTCCATCAAACTTCCTCGTATCGATCTTAGGAACATGGTTGTTCTTCAACCCAAAGTTGGAGTTTCTCCATTCTTGATTCACCTTCCTTGTGTCCTCATCATGATATTCATGGGATTCATTTTCACTTTCAGGTGTTTTCTCTGTTACGAATTTTTTCAATACTTCCATGATCTCCTCTTTTAAACCATCCATCTTAGTATTTATTTCCTCCAACTTAGCTTCCATCTCTTATAGTTCATCTTTTGTTACTATCTTATTTTGTAAATCATTTATGTCCCTACGCATTTCTTCACCTTCATCAAGAGTCCAAGTAGGATTGTTTGGAGGCTTATTTGGTGTTGAAGTTCCCTTTTTGGGTGGCATGTTGGCCAAGTATCACTTTTGAACCTTGATTTTGGGGTGGTTCTGCTAGACAATCTTTCTTCTATTGTATCTCCCAAGTTTCGACCCTTTTGGGTATGAAACTTTATTTTATTTAGTTCTTTGATATTTATTCTCTGCAATGCCACAGGTCTAATCACAATTGGATGTGAGAAGTGGAATTTATAGTAACTTCCCCAAAACTTGCTTATTTTTGGCATTTCTAGGAGATCTCACTTATATAGCGATCCCTGCAAAAAATAATTGATATACAATTTTGAAACTCGTACCAGAAATACTATAGAATTTCCACTATCCAATGAAATTGATCTCACTCAATTTGGATACTATAGGAAGAAGTTATGATTGTTTTACCTGGAATAACTTCTTGTGACTAGTCAATAGGACTAGTCAGATACCCTATCTTCCACAGGGTGTATCTACAAATGTAAGATGACCCAAAAGATGAACTTTTTACCACATATACCTTACTAATTTCTATGAATACCCCTGGAGTTAAGGGTCTGAAACGTTACAAATTTTTTTTTATAGTGAAAGTTCTGCAATGTCTCAGTTTAGGATGATTCCAAAAGCCTATATTGCACAAGTTGTATCTCAGAAAGTATAAGGCCTCAGGAGATGAAAATTTAACCCAATGTACCTTGATCTTTCTACTAAATATCCTCCAAGTTGTTTCTTCTGAAACATTATAGAAACAAAGTTATAGACAAAATGACAAAGTGTCTCAGATGTAGCAGCGAAACCCCAAGACCTTGAGCTTTGATACCATATGTTAAGAACCAAATATCAATATAGCATAGAAAAACCTCATAATAACTACCCAATGCCTTGAAAAAGAGATAATTTCAGATAATAAGTCTCTTCGAGGGGGAAACCTCCTTTTACCCCACATAAATGTTCAAGTACAAGTTGACTCCAAATGAAAATGTCTCCTTGGTATATATAGGAGACTAGAAGGTATAATTACAACTAATGGAATGAATCCAACATAAATAAAATAACATTATTAATGTAATATGCCCTAATTAAGGGGTAATGAGCCAATATTAGGGCTTAACATTAATCGATCATAAATTTAATTAATACTTCGAGAGTTATGGATGTGACAAAGTGGAAACCTCCCGAATTCTTAATATGTGAAGGAGTTCATCTTTGAATAATCTCTTTTAAATATTAATTAATCGTATTTAAAACATTTTATTAACTTCAAGTTTTTTGAAACTTTGGACTTCGGGGGTTTTGAATATAGAACAAGAGAAATTTCTTGAAATCTGAAACTGCGAAGTAATTAATTTATGAGTAAATCTCCCTTAAGTCTTAATTATTTGTGTTTAACTTTAAGTATTTTAGAAGTTCAGATTTCATAGGATTTGAACACAACATAAGGGAAACCTTTCGAAATCTAAAACTACGAAGTAATTAATTAACTCTTAATCATGATTGACCTATGTTATCAAATGTTTTATTAACTCCTTTTTACTCTTTGAGAAGTTCAATAGTTCAACATTTTGAAACTTCGATGATTCTTGAACATACTCTTTGTTAAACTCCCAAAGGGCCATCTCTCGGAGTGTTCTGGTAGAGATGACATCATTATGGATGACGTGTCAAGAAAAAAGGGGTGCCACATGTCACTCAAAACCCCGTGAATCATCCAACGGAAATGTCAAAAATAAGTGTCATGTGTCAGCCCATAAAATATTTAAAAGACACATGTCCTATGACTTGTGTTCATGAGTTATTTAGGACTTATTGTGCATTCTTATCTTCGGGTTTCGGAGCTTCGTGGTTTTTACTGTTTAGACTTTTTGTAACATCCGAAGTGTGGAGTTCTGAAGCGACAGTTGGAGACTTACTCTTTAAAAATCAGGTAGCTCCAAAACTTCAGAGATCATAAGGATCGTTTGATAAATTAAGGAAACTCATCGATGATAGATACTATAAGCACTTTATTGCAAAATAACAACCAATGAATTTGATTTAAAATTAAAAGTCAAATTTCTAAGTTTTTGCTCTTTTTGGGTAAAAATTTTATTCCTAAGAGGTGAATAATATAAAGCTAAAAAGTTAAAAATTGTACATGTTCCAACACATAAAAACCTTTCCTTGTCTTGAAGGTAGTCTTCCAGGTATCTTTTTCTCTGAATCGTACCCGGTGATATATTGATTTCAAATCCATCTTAGTGAAGTACTTGGCATGCTCTAGCTAGTCCAATAGATCATCTATCCTTGGAAAAGGGTACCAATTCTTTAGTTTAATATTGTTCAATTCCCTATAATAGATACACATTATCCATGTCCCATCATTCTTGGGAAAAAATGTGATGAGTGACCCACAAGGTGAGGTACTTGGTCAAATCACACCCTTCTCCAACAACTATTGTAACTTATTCTTCACTTCATTCAATTATATAACATATTGTCTATACAACCCAATATTTGACAATGGGGAGTTTGGTAATAAATTTATTTCATTCTCCACATCCCTCTTGGGTGGTATCCCTTTAGGATCCTTGAAAACTCCTCTATATTCTTGTAGAAACTCCACCAACTGATGCTTCTGATCTTTAGTAGACCCCTCTATATATTCCTTCATTCTCATTGACTCATCATCCAATGATTTTTTCTTAAGAAAAGCCAAAAATATTTCTTAATATAAATGATCAACATATTGGTTTCATTGGCACTTACCAGTGCGATCTTTGACTATGTGCATTTATGATGTAGGACTTCCCATCCTTGACCAATTGATAATGGTTGGATCTCTGCATGAATATTGCATCCCTCATATACATGTAAGGGCTTCCATAAAATACTCCGCATACGTCAAGGAGTACTACGTCCAATTGCACTTCATCAATAAAATCAACACTTATAGAAAATTTAATCATACATTGTTTCGTTACCTTTATATTTGCATCTTTGTTTACCCAACCCAATGTATAGGGGTTAGTATGATCATGAACCTCCAATCCAAGCTTGTTGACCATATGAGATTAGCCTTTGAACCTGAGTTGAATAGAGCATATGTCTTGGTCTTGTTGACCTGAATATTGATGTGGAAGACCTTGGCCATATCCTTCTCTTCTTGGTGATGCAGGCTACCTAGATTTACCTCCTTCTGCACAGATGTGCATAAAATATTTTCATACAAATCTAAGATACTTTCAAGATGATTTCTTGAATATGTGGCTAAAATATTCTTTTTCTTAGATTTCCTTCTTCTGGTTCTTTAGGTTCATCTCCAGATGCATTTTCCAACATTTTTTCTTAGTATGGCCATCAATGTTGAAATGATTTCAATGGTTGTTTGGATATTTGGACTGGTGTGTAGTGGTTATTTTATTCTTATATTTTCCCCCTTTCCAATTCTTCTTCCCCTCCTTGGAATCTTCCTGGTGCTCTTTCTTCTTTGAACTACTTTGTCTCCCCTTCTTTTATCCTATGTTTTCTAGGTACTATGCCTATACACACGCCTCATCCATTGTCCTCGACTTGAAGAGAATCACATACTTTAAAATATGACTATGTAAAATCTCTATATACTTGAGGAGTACATTTGGGTTCTTGGGGGAGATACCTAACATCATGGCCATCTTTCTAAACTCAATGGTGTACTCTTGCACACTCTTCCCCTGACTCTTTATGAAGTAGTTCCACTGGATTCATTGGTCGTCTACATACCTGATAAAATAGAATTGGTACTTCATGAGGGTTTTGAATTCCTTCCACTTATTTACTGGCAGTTCACCCTCCAACCTAAGTTTTTATATATTTATTTCCCACTAGGTTAAAGCATGACCCTATAACTTCAATCTAATAAATGAAATCATATGCTCTTCATCAATATGGTGAATGCTAAAATAAACCTCTAGTTGTTGCAACAAATGATTCAGTTTTAATGCAGTGATATCACCTTGGTATGGATTCATGTCCACTTTCGCTTCCATATTGATTAGGGACTATGAAGGGTTCATGACACTTGAACTCGGTTGGTATTTCTCGAATTCTTTCTATGATTCCTTTCCTGAGTCTTCCTGATCTCTCAATTTCCCCTTTGATGTAATCTTTGAGTTAGAGCCTCCATCATCTCTAAATAGTCTGATCTTGATTTCTATATCCTCCATGAGAAGGTTAATATTGTGAATGATATTGGCAAATTCAGATTCCAACATCTCAAATCTCTCTTCTGTTGGATATCGAGGGTTTTTATGAACAAAATTGTCCACCATGGCTAGGGTTTCTACGAATTCTCTTTAAAAGATAACTCTTGGATCCTGCAACTTACCACAAATACCCAAAATAAAAACCTGGATCTGATACCAATATGATCTGTAAATTACCATGGATATTTCACTCAAATAGTTTGTCACAGCAAATCTGATAAATAAAACTGAAATCTACACTATGAACCTTAAATTCCTTTAGATTCCAAAATATTTAGTTACTCATTTTATTCTTATGCATGAAATAGGTAAATGAGGAAAATAAAGAACAATAAAATGAAATCACACACCATCCGCAAAATGACACAATATTTTCTACGGGAAACCCTTATGAGAGAAAACCCATCCAAAACATTAGGCTACTCTTCTCTCTTTTCTCTGGTATGGAATAATGAAAATACAAAGGGGAAGACACTCTCTATGGAGTTACTTGAGACTTGTGGCATGTTAGGATGATATAGAACATTAATCCTCTCTATTATTCTCTCTAGTTTCTCACTCCTGGTTGTTTTTCTCTACTATGGAATAAAATACAATAACATTGAATGGAACCCCTTCTCCTCCTAGTGGCACTATATTTAACATAGCTCGATATCCATATAGGGGTAGGTTTTTTACTTCCTTAACCCTCAAGTGTGGTAGGGTTTTTAACCTTCTATAATATTCTTGAAATTTCTCTTCTGTCTAGCATCATATGCATGAGTAATGGGGGTTGAAATGGCATCCTTTTGTATCATGGTGGTCAACATGATAGGCCAACTTGTGGCAGCCATAAATTTTTCATACAAACTTCAATTCATGAAAGATATACATCATTGGAAAGGGCTTGGAGTGTAGAAAACCATCACAGGGATGGGAATATTTTTTTGACGCAACAACCCCCAAAAAACACCATTTAATTCCTAAAAATGGCTCCAAAAGGTTCTAGACCCAAATTTTCCAAACTAGGACCTACCATGAAAATGGATTGACAAGTTGATTTCTCCAAAATTTTCCACTCTTAAAGGATCGAGATAAATGAAAAAAAAATAGTGATCCATTATGGATCATCAATACCATAAACCAATCACTCTATCGCATTCTCTTACTCATCTAAATAGCCTCCTTCACCTTTATTATATATGATAGAGTGAAAGGAGAGAAAATCCCATGATGCATGTGGGATACGCCATTTTTACAATATAGAGCGTTATTAAAGAATAACATTACACAATTCCATAGCCATGTAATATACGACCACTAGGAAATCATTAACACATTTTAATATCAACTAGCCTGCCTATGACAAGGATCTTTATTCCTTGGTACAACTGTCGAAATGTGGAAGAATTTTCTGATGGGAAAGGAGACCATCATCCACACAAGTCACTAGTATCTCCAATATTTATAGGACCATAGTAAGTTATGACAAAATGAGCACTACAAATGGATGGGGTTCTTCCAATTTTTTTATCTAGTCATCAAGTATAAGAAGGGTAGCACAAACAAGTTGGAAAAAATTCTTTCAAGTCCACCCACATCCAAGGTTACAACTTTGGGAACTTTGATACACATGGATCCTCTTACCCATGATTCATAAAAAGATGCATACATAGAAAATCAAGACTTCAAGGAGGTTTCTAAAAAACTACAGAGAAAAAATCATATAGAATAAAGTGACAACAAGGATAACTATCATTTCTAGAATGGTTTAGTCTACAAGATTGACAAGCTCTATGTCCCTAAAGGTGAAAAAATACAGCCTATCAGAGAGGCTCACACCTCCAAGGTTGCATGACATTTGATGTTGGGAAGACAATTTCCAACTTATAAAGGCATGTGCACTAGCCCATAATGTAAGAATATGTAGCATGATATATTAGAGGATGTATATGTTGTTGTACTGGTAAGCCCAATAATAGGAATCAAGGTCTATACCATCCCTTACCTATACCCACTCAACCTTGGGAAATCATTTCCATGGATTTTGTTGGAGGTTTACCAACAAACAGGAAGGGACATGGCTATCTGTTTTTGGTGGTTGACAAGTTTAGGGAGATATGCATTCTCATGCCTCGTAAAAAATCCATAAAAGGAAAAGAAGTAACAAATGTGTTATTTGAATAGGTTTGGGTGCACTTTTGGATATTAAGGAGAATTATCTCAGACATGGATACTAGTTTTACTAATGAATTATGGACTACATTATGGGAGAATATGTGCACTAATCTCAAGAGGTCTACAACATTCCATCCATCGACAAATGGATAGACATAAGTAGTCAACAAGAGTTTTGTGAACATTTTGAGGGGTTACAATTAAAAGCATACAAATACTTAGGATATAAATATTATATATATACAACAATCTTACAATAGAGCAATCCAAACTTCTAATGGTAAGTCACCTTATGAAATTTTCTTTGGATATTTTCCACCTTCTCCCTTAGATGTTGTATATGGATAAGAAGTAGGAGTGAGGTAGGACCTCATAGTAGATGCATTAAAAGAAGAAAAAAATGTCGATAAGATCAAGAAAATCCATTTGCAAGTACACGAGGTGCTGAAGAATTCACAAGAAAAGTACAAGGCTAGACAATACCAACACAAAACAAAGAGAACATTCAAAGTAGGAGACACAATATGGTTACAGTTGAATAAGGAAATAATACACGGTCCTAGTAAGACAATAAAGGATCTCTAGTATGGTCCTTTTGAGGTATTAGAAAATATGGGAGATAGCACCTATAGTCTCATTATAGGGCCCCATACATGCACACTTAATCAATAGTGATATTGGATAATCTCAAACTCTATGAGCCTTCCATGTTCGATCAAGAGGAGAAGAAATTACTACCTTCCCTAGAAGAATTAGCACCAGATGCTCAAGAAAAGTTGGTAAACAAAACATTTTTGAAGAAGTGGTCTAGAGCTACAAGACAGGGGCAACATGACGTTTGGAAGATTAGGTTGAAAGGACAACTTGTAGGAAAATCAAAGTGGTACTCCAGGGAAAAGGTAGAGGAAAAATTTCCTCACCTTGTTAAGTAAAAGAGTATGTGAAAACAATCCTCCCTTAATGGGGTATTATGATATGGATTTAATTCATATAGAAAAATTCTATGCTACTGTATTTTGTTCCATATTAGAGTTTTTTTTTTTTCTGTCCCTTTAAAAATTCATAACCCACATTTTATTATTTTATTATTTTCCTTATGATTCCCATTTTTGACCTAACATTTCCCCTAATAGGATAAGTATTCTTAAATGGTAAAGTATAATGGAGAAAGGCACAAAAATGTTCCCTATTTTCCTCAATAAGGCTATTGGGGGGGATGAGTACATTACACTTTTGTTGATTATTTTCCGCATGTTCTATTGAATGAATGTGTTTTTATTTGTTCTATCAGAGTTGCATGGATGCATTTATGTTTCTTCCACCAGTGGTTCCCATGTTATTGAGAGTGAAGTAGGCATCTAATTCCTTTAATTCCATCTTGAACTAGTTTGGTATCATAGAGGGAAGATTTCCTAAAGTACTTGCAACCCCAGTGAGAATGGTAGATTATGTAGGAATTACAATTAATAAATACTCAAATAACTCGTTGAGTAAAGTTAAATTGGATAAAGGATAACAACTCCAACAAAAGGTTAGGGAGATGCTGTTAAATAACTTAAAGTGTACATAGTAAAGGAGGAAACAAAATCAAGTGAGAGTTTGAGGAGTATTTTGGTTCTAAATGTGCTTAAATATGGCTCCAAAATAGAAATTTTTGGGTTGATATATTAGAGACAAGGAAATAGATCCAATGAGGGCACATTCGACATAACTATGCACACAAATTGTGTGAAGAAGAAGTCCACAAAAGGACATTTTTAAGCAGTGTGAATAAATAATTGCAATATGAGTTGTTCTGTGGCATCAAGAGGAAGTGCAAAAATTATTGGAGGAAATAAGAAAGATCATATAATTGAGAATAAGTTAAATACAAAAGTGAAAAAGTTTCTTTTTCGATTTGGATGCCTTGGAAATGGATTAATAGAGAAGAAATACAAAGGATTTGGCTTATGAAACTGAAGATAAATGGCAATATGTGTCACTTGAAGAGTCATGAAAACTTCTATTTGGAGATAAGATAAAGTTTACTTAGAGTAGTAGGATATTGAAGAAAAGAAGGATGATCAAAATGTGAAGGTGTTTGTAGTAAAGCAGACCCGTGTAGAGCAAGATAAGGAAGATGATGAAAGACATTGTAATTTGAAAACTGTTGAGGCGAAAGGAGACCATATACATGTTGAAGTGGGGATTGAATAAGTTCATGAGCATGCCATTTATTTTATGCCTAAAGAATAGGAATTTTCAATGAGAATAAAAAATTACTCGACACTGTATGTCATTTATTTCCTAGAAAGGGAATGAACTTGTATCTACATACATGAAAGGAGGTTTAGAATTATAGTGAAGTAAAGAAAGGGAAGAGGCAAAAATGGAGGAGGTGCTCTTGGAATTGGTTGATTCCTTTATTTAATATTTGGATTTGACTACAAGATTTTAATTATAGAAATATTAAGTGGCTAAGGAAGTGACATGAAAGAAAACATATGTGGGAACTCTTGTTTCACATTACTTTTCTTCTTATATTTTTATTATAGGTACATGGAACATGCACATTGTTGCAAATGATGAAAAAAATATCATTGAGGTAGAAGGTGTTGTTGAAGAAAAAATATTCCATGCATGCATGATAATGGAAAAGTACACAGTAGAAGATGGAGTGGTGGGGGACATTATAGTAAAGATGAAGGTTATAAATATGGATATCAAAACCATGGTATGGAAGCCGAGACATAATGAATAGAAGAAGGGACATAATAAATAAGTATTAAGCCTTATATAAAGTCCCATGTTAAGTATAAAACCCGTTATTAATGCCTAGATATTAAATTATTACATTTCTAGTGTTATATTTGTATTTAGGCTAGAACCCTTCATTATACCCTTTCATTATAAGTGTAGAATTTGTCTCCTATATATATACCAAGGAGACCTAGTCTTATTATCATCTCATACCATCTTTTATATTGAATATATTGTAAACGGAGGTTTCCCCCTCAAAGTTGATTGTAATACATTGAATTTTTATCATTTTCAAGGCCTTGGTTCATAACATTTGGTATTAGAACATCGATCATAGGGTTTTGTTACTTCAAGAGAATCATCTTGGAATTTTATCTATAATGTTTTTAATGTGATACTTCATATAGATAAATTTTAATTTTACTCATTAGACATATCAGAGTACTTTTGGTAAAAAATTCAAGTTCTAGTTCATTATGATTTCAT
>ML781340.1:662814-709141 GCA_009831015.1 Picea engelmannii
AACTGAACTATGAAATTCATTTACCTACAGCAAGATAAAACTCATCTACAACAAACAAGATCTAAAACATGTACTTGAAAAATAACACAAGGAAAGAGTGTACTAGTTGGCAATGGGGGCCCTCCACTGCTTCCCTGGTACACCTTGGTTAACTCAGCTACGAAAAGACTCCAGTAGCATTCAAATCACCATAAGCATTCAAATGAACAAAAACACAGAGCTTGATCTTGAAGAGTGCAAATTCTCAAGTTTCTTCATTCATCCAAAGGTTATCTTACTAGCTTAAACTTAAGAGTATTTATACAAGAGTTTAAAAACCATAAATGCTAAAATGTCTCCTAAATATCATAAGTAGATCCACAATATCCTAGGAGGGTCGAATGCCTCCTCTAGATCCTCAAAACATGGTCAAAATCCCATGAAATCAAAAACTGTCCAAGATTTAATGCTGAAACAGGACAATTTCTGTTGAAGTGGCCCTGTTTGACCAGCG
Source organism: Picea engelmannii (assembly GCA_009831015.1). Classification (NCBI taxonomy): domain Eukaryota; kingdom Viridiplantae; phylum Streptophyta; class Pinopsida; order Pinales; family Pinaceae; genus Picea; species Picea engelmannii. The sequence goes on from ML781340.1 coordinate 663,308, forward strand.
TTGACCGGGCATCTAGCAATCTCAGATTTCGAATATGATAGCTTATTCACCATCCTTGTACATCTGGGAACATGACCCAAGTGTTTTATTTCATCCAGGTGTCCTGCAAGTATACAAACGACGAAGCTTTTACGGGATTTGGTCAAATCCTGTAATTTCTGCTAAATTTCCAATTTTAATGCAAAAATTTAGAAAATTCAATTCTCAAGCTAAAGAATGACAAATATACCTTGAATAGGATATTTCATGGAAAATGTGGGATGAAATGAAGGTAAAATGGACAAATAAAGAGGAAAAAGTATGGTTTATGGAAGCACAAAAATGGACTCAACAATATTCTAGATGAGCACTTGATTGATGTATTCATAGGAACTTTAAGAGATAAAATTCAACATGAGGTTCACCTTTGGGAACCCAAATCATTGGAGAATGCATTTAGGGTGGCAATAAATGTTGAAAGTAAAAATATGGCTATGGATACTAGAAGGACCAATCTTAACATCTATAGAGAGAATAATGCTCCTTCTTCTAAAACACCTCAACCTACAAGGTTTACACCTCAACAATTGGAGGAAAGAAAAGAAAAAGGTTTATGCTTTAATTGTGACAAAAAGTACAGTAAGGGACATAAGTGTGGTGAGAAGAATTATTCTACATAGATTGTGAAGAGGAAGAATAACAAGAACATGAACAAGAACCATCTTAGGATGAAAACGTAGAATCAATTCAGTCTGAAGAGTTGACTCCCACGATATCATGTAATTCATTGGCTAGAATTAGCACTCCTCAAACCCTCAAGATCGAAGGATATATCAAAAATGAAAAGGTAATAGTCCTAATTGATTCTGAAAGTACTAATAATTTCATTCACTATAAATTAGCCAAAGATCTCAATTTCTTTGTACATCCAGCACCAAAGTTTGAAGTAATGATCACAGATGGAGGAACTATCAATTGCTCATGAAAATACAATAAGATCAATCTTACTATGGGGGAATATGTAATGAATAGTCCAATGATTGATATACCCATGGGTGGTGTTGATGTTGTGATATGAGTCCAATGGTTACAATAATTAGGAACAATGGATTTTAATTTTCAAGAACTTTTCATGAAATTTTCATTCGAAGGAAAATAAATTGAGTTAAGAGGTATCACAGGGAAACCCAGTAAGGTGATAAGCTCTAATGGCATGAAAAAATTATTGAAAAATGGGCAATAAGGTGTTATTGCACAACTATGCTCACTAGATGTTCAAACATCTAAGCCATCTAATCCTCTAGATCTCTAAGGGATCATTGATAAGCATCCAAAATATTTGAAGATATTCCCAAAGGTATTCCACCCACTCGAAATCATGATCATGATATTCACCTAATTCTTGGGAGTGTTCCTCCTAACAATGGGCCATACATATACCCTTATTCCCATAATAGTGAAATTGATCACATGGTTGAAGAAATGTTAGAGGTTGGGATTATTAGACCTAGCCAAAGTTCCTACTCTGCACTAGTGGTAATGGTATTAAAGAAATATGGCTCATGCCGTATGTGTACAGATTATAGAGAGCTCAACAAGGTCACTATTAAAGATAAGTTTTGCATTCCTATCATTGATGAATTTTTATATGAACTACATGGAGCAATATATTTCACAAAGTTGAATCTTCATTCAGGGTATCATCAGATTAGAATGAAGGAAGAAAATATCCCAAAAACAACATTCTGAAATCATGAAGGCCATTATGAATTTTTGGTCATGCCTTCTGGCCTTACAAATGAACCTTTCCACATTCCAAGGGTTGATGAATTCTATTTTCAAGCCCTTCCTTCGAAAATTTGTGTTAGTATTTTTTGATGATATACTAATCTATAGCAAGTCTTGGGAGGATCATGTGCGACATGTTGACAAGGTGCTACAAATACTAAAGGAGAAACAATTATATGCCAAACCATCCAAATGTTTCTTTGGAGAGAAGGAGGTAGAGTATTTGGGTCATATTGTATCTCATGAAGGTGTCAAGGTAGACCCTAACAAGATTAAGGCCATGATGAACTAGCTGATTCCCAAAACATTGAAGAATCTTAGAGGATTTTTGGGTTTGACAAGTTACTACCGCAAGTTTGTTTGACACTATGGAAGAATAACAACATCTTTAATGACACTAACTAAGAAGGATGCATTTTCATGGACTCCAGAGGCAACTAAATATTTTGAACAATTTAAAGAGATGATGTGTAAAGCTCCTATCTTGACCACTCCAGACTTCACAAAAACCTTTATTGTGGAATGTGATGCCTTAGGAAATGGAATTGGTGCTGTCCTAATGCATGAAGGAAGGCCCCTTGCTTTTGAAAGTCGACCATTCAAGGGAAATGATTTACACAAACCCATTTATTAGAAGGAAATGATGGAAATACTACATGCATTGAAGAAATGGCATCCTTACCTAATAGGTAGGCAGGTCAAGGTCAAAATAGATCATGATAGTCTTAAATACTTCATGGAACAAAGACTATCTTTAGAAGAACAACAAAAATGGGTAACCAAGATATTGGGTTATGATTTTGAAATCATATATAAAAAAGGGAAGCTAAATGTTTTTGCAGATGCACTGTCAAGGAAGGATGAAGATGTTGAGGCCTTTCTCTGTGCTATCTCGATCATCCAAACCGCTTGGATAATAGAAGAAAGGGATGAATGGAAGAATGATGAAAAGGTGTGGACTCTCATTCAAAGCTTGCAACAAGATTCTAGTACTTCAGATACATTTACATGGAGTAATGATTCACTATGCTACAAAGATCACTTATATTTATGTAAGAAATCCCATATCAAACAAAATGTACTATTGGAATTGCACACCTCTCTAGTAGGAGGGAACTCAGGATTTTTAAAAACCTACCATAGGGTCAAGAAGGATTTTTTTTGGGATGGCCTTAAAAATGGCGTTCAAAGATTTGTGGCAGAATGTTTGGTTTTCCAACAAAATAAGGTGGAAACTATTAAGATCCCTGGTCTTTTACAACCATTAGCCATCCCAAGTTAGTACTGGGAGAAGGTTTCCATGGATTTCCTAATAGGATTACCGAAGTCTAAAGGAAAGAGTGTCATCATGGTGATTGTTGATAGAATGATGAAGTACGAACACTTTTTTTCACTCTCTCATCCTTTCAAAGCTATTATAGTTTCCACCGCAGTTATGGAGACAGTTCAAAAGCTACATGGAAAACCAAAGATTATTGTAAGTGACAGAGATCCCATCTTCACTAGACATTTTTGGATAGAATTATTTTCTTGTTTGGGTACTTAATTGGCTCATAGCTCATCCTATAATCCTCAATCTGATGGACAAACCGAGATAGTGAACAAATGTATAGAAGGCTACCTTCGTTGCTTCTTCATTGATAAACAAACACAATGGTTCAAATGGTTACCCTTATAAGAATGATGGTATAACACTTCCTTTCATACTGCAACAAAAATGACACCATTTATGGCACTCTATGGATACCACCCTCCTTCCATCACTTCTTCTCTAAAATAAAAATTTAAGGCTCAAGCAATGGAAGATCACATCGAGCATCAACAACAAGTTCTCCAAATATTAAAGGACAACCTGACCATGGCACATAATCATATGAAAAAATAGGCAGATCAACATCATAGTGAAATAAGTTTTGAAGTAGGGGATTGGGTGTTTTTAAGACTACAACCATACAAACATATGTCCCTCAAGCAAGCCAATAAGGATAATAAATTATCACCAAAGTACTATGGCCCTTATAAGGTGTTGCAAAAGATTGGTACTATGGCATACAAATTGGAGTTTCCTGCATGTTCATGAGTACACCCAATTTTCCATGTTTCATGCTTAAAGAAGGTTAGAGGTGACAAGATCCCATTTCAAAATATATTTCCAGAACTTGACGAGGAAGGGAAAATCATATTGGAGCCTGAAGCCATCATTGACACAGGAATTCGTGAGTTGAGGAATAGATCCATTTCAGAGTATCTCATTAAATGGAGGAAACTATCGGTTGAAGATTTCAATTGGGAAGATGAGTCTTTTATACAAAAGCATCCAGAGTTACTCAAGCATTGTAGACAACCCTTGTCTCAAGGGGAGGGGCATGTTAATCCCTAAATAGTGGCTCATTACCCCTTAATTGGGGCATATTATATTAGTAATGTTATTTTATTTATGTTGTCTTTAGTCCATTAGTTGTAATTATACCTCCTAGTATCCTATATATACCAAGGAGAAGTTTTCATTTTGAATCATCTTGTAATTGTACATTTATGTGGGCATAAGGAGGTTTCCCCCTCGAAGAGGATTATTATCTGAATTTATCTCTTTTTCAAGGCGTTGAGGAATTATTCTAAGGTTTTTCTATGCTATATTTGTATTTGGTTCTTAACAATATTAAGGGTCATAAATTTGGTGAAAATAAATCATTATACATAGACTATGATGAGGAATAAGATCAAGAATTAGAACCATCAAAATATTTGTATCTAGAAGAGAGTGCTCCAATGATATCTTGTCATGCATTAGTCAACATCAGTACTCAAAAAACCCTCAAGATACAAGGATACATAAAAAAATAAAAAGGTAACAATGTTGATTCATTTTGGTAGTACACATAACTTCATCAATTACAAATTAGAAAATTATCTCAATTACTTTTTATTTCCATCACCAAAGTTTCAAGTAACAATTGTCAATGGAGGCACCATGAATTGTTCTTGGAAGTTCCATAGTATTAAGCTCAATATGTCACAATATTTATTGGATAGTTCCATGATTTCCATCTAAATGGGTGGTGTTGATTACATATTAGGGATTCAATGGTTACAATAATTGGGAACATTGGCCTTTAATTTTCAATATATTTTCATGAGATTTTCCTTGAGAAGGAAAGGAAGTTGAGATTAGAGGTATTCAAGGGAAACCCTATATGGTGAATAGTTGTTATATCATGAAAAAATTACTCTAAAAGGGATACCATGGTGTAGTTGCACAATTGTGCTCACTAAAAGTTCAAACATATATATCCTCTACTCTAGTGGATCTCCAAATAGTTATCAGCAACCATTCAAAGGTATTTTGAGATATTCCTAATGTGTTTGTAAATAAAATTACGAGAGAAAATTAATGTTTAAAATCATAGAAACAAAAAACATAAATCATACAATATTTATCGTAGGAAACCCTTATGGGAAAAACTAGCCAACAATAGATCTATTATTTCCCTAGGAAAAACCTAGCCAAGCCAGTCAATCTTATGGATACAACCAAGTGAGCCTTCACTAGTCAACCTTTGAAAGATTAGAATGGAGTACCACTAGCCTTTTATAGGGTTTTATTACATGTAATCCATATAATCAATACCACATATCACCAACACCATGTGCCTAAAACCACCATTGTTGACCTAACAACTTTGAATTTTTCACCAAGTCAAGTTTATCCTAACATTTCCCCTTTAAACTTGACTTGGGGTTTCCCATGCCCCAATATGGCCAAATATCCCTCAATGTCATAATATCCCAAAATATTTCATCCTCCCCCTATTAAATAGGTCTATGTCTAGAATTTACCAGTGAAATACACATGCCTAACTAGGTATTATAGTCATATGCCCATTTACATTCAATTTCATCAATGTTTTCTTTTTATTTATGTATTTTTCATTGTTGATATCTAGACACTTACGCCACCATCCTATCACCTTTATAGTCCTCCACATATGGATTCTCACTTAGTGGTATATCTACAACTAGACAAAAGATCCAACCACACCTTACAAATCCATACATCATATCCAAGCATCCAAGCCATATATCCTTTTCACACTCAGAGCCCAAACCTGGTTCTCTTCAAATCTTATTGTTGAAGCCTTCAATGCCCCCCACATATATAAACCCTAGCATTGTACCCTCATATTTATTTTCATCATCATTAAAATCCCTCTAATACCAATTGTTAGGATTAAAAAATATGAGAAAAAAATAATATTTCAAGTCATATCAACAACACACATAAATCACATGAGATTTATCATGGAAATTTTTTATGAGAAAAACTAGCCAGCAATAGATCTATTATTTCCCTTGGTCAAACTTGGCCACGATGGTTAATATCCTAACCATGACCAAGTGAGCCTTCAACTCTCAACTCTTGAAAAAATAAAATGTAGTATCACCAACATTTTATAGGATTTTATTACATGTAATCCACAGACTCAATACCACAGGTCACCAATTCCATGTGCCAAAAGCCACCATTTTTGAACTAAAACTTTGACTCTTTCACCAAGTCAATTTAATCCTAACACAAGGCTCTTCCACCTGCTCAATATCATGACCATGTTATTCATTTTCAACTAGGAAGTGTACCATCTAACATTAGTTCTCACAGATATCCATATGCACAAAAGAGTGATATTGGGTGTATGATCCAATAAATGTTAAAGGTAGGAATCATTCAATCTAGCCAAACTTCTTTATCTTCACCAGTAGTAATGGTTAAAAAGAAGGATGGTCCATGGAATATGTGTCTATATTATAGAAAAATCAACAATGTAACCATCAAACATAAGTTTCATATTCATGGCATTGATGAATTATTAGATGAATTGCATGGAGCAATTTTCTTTACTAAGTTGGATCTTGATTTTGGATATCATCAAATCAAAATGAGGTTAGAAGGACATTCCCAAAATAGCCTCTAGAACACATGAAGGTCATTATGATATTTTGGTTATGCCATTTGGACTTACGAATGCACTTCCAACATTTCAAAGCTTTATGAATTCTATTTTTAAACCCTTTCTTAGAAAAAATTTCTTAGTATTTTTTGATGACATACTAATATACAAAACAATCTTGGGAATATCATGTACAACATGTTGACAGATTATTTCAAATTATAGAATGTAAACAACTTTATTCAAATCCTTCCAAGTGTTCCTTTGGGGTTCAAGAAGTGGAATATTTGGGTCATGTTGTATCTCATGAAGGTGTAAACGTTCACCCTAAAACAATTAAAGATATGAGGGAACACCCAATTACCAAAACCTTGAATAAACTTAGAGGATTCTTAGGATTGACATGATATTATCACAAGTTTTTAAAGAACTATGGTCAAATAGTAGCACCTCTAATATCATTATTAACGAAGGAATCATTTTATTGGACTTAAGAAGCAACTAAATATTTTGAAAAAATTAAGGAGGCTATGCCTACAACTCATTTCCTAGCCACACTTGACTTTAGAAAAACACTTATTTTGGAGTGTCCCCGAGACACGACATTGGTGTTGTTTTAATGCAATAAGGAAGGCCCAATTTAAAAGTACAAAAAATTATTCAAATTTATTTATGAAAAATAGTTGTTGGCCATAATTCATGTAGTTATGGAATGATTCCCTTACCTAATGGGAATATCACTTCAATGTAGAAAAAAATCATGATAGTTTCAAGTACTTCTTGGAGCAATGATTATCCTCAGAAGAGAAAAAAATGGGTTACAAATGTTCTAGGTTATGACTTTGAAATTATATACAATAAAGGAAAACATAATATTGTGGCAGATGCACATTCAAGGAAAGAAGAAGAAACAAAGGTTTCACTATGTGCTATTTCTATTCCACAATCTGATTGGGTTGAAGAAGCAAGATCAAGAGGTATGAAATATAATTCACCTACTAGAAGATGACCACAATACATTAGATAAATTTGTATGGAAGAGTAATTTTCTATGGTATCATGATCACCTATACTTATGTAAAAATTCCTAACTCAGGTAGAAGGTCCTTCTAGAATTACACATCAATTCTATAGAAGGACATTCGGGGCTCTTGAAAACTTATGATAGGATCAAGAAGGATTTTTTTTGGGAATGTATTACAACTTATGTTCAATTTTTTTTGTATGAATGTGTGGCATTTCAATAGAATAAGGGAGAGACAATAAATATTCCAAGTCTCATACAACCTTGAGCTATACCAAGTCAGTGTTGGGAATAAATTTCAATGGATTTTATTACAATTTCACCCAAATCTAAAGGAAATTATTTCATCATGGTAGTAGTGGATCAATTGAAAAAGTATTCCCATTTTTACTGTCTCTCATCCTTTTAAATAGATAACAATAGTTGTGTTATCCATGGAAATAGTTCAAAAGCTAATGTAGAGTCCCCAATATTATTGTATGTGACAAAGATCCAATTTTCACTGGAAAATTTTGGACTTAATTTTTTTCTTGTTTGTGTACTCAATTGGCTCACAACTCATCTTACCATCCTCAATCTAATAGACAAACTAAGATTATGAATAAATTTATAGAAGGATATATTCATTGCCCTACATATGATAAATAGACACAATGGGTCAAGTGGTTCCCTTGGCAGAATGGTGGTGCAAAACATCCTTCCATTCTTCGTAAAAAATGTCCCCATTTATGGAACTTTATGGATATTATCCTACATCCATCACATCACCATTGAAAGGGACTACAAAGGTTCAAGAAGTGGAGGAGCACATACAAAACCACCAAGAGGTTCTGAAACTATTGAAGGACAACATGGTTATGGAACAAAATGGGATTAAGAGACAAGAAGATCAACATCATAGTGAAAGGGAATTTGAAGTGGGGTATTGTGTATTTTTAAAGATACAACCATATACATAGATCTCCCTCAAAAAAATAAAAATAAAGAAAATAAATCAACAACCAAATATTATGGCCCCTATAAGGTGTTGCAAAGGATTGGAAATGTGGCTTACAAATTGGAGTTTCCTCCATATTCAAGTGTACATCCAATATAACATTTTCTTTATTAAAGAAGTTAATCGGTGACAAGATCCCAGTCCAAACTATTTTACTATATACTAATGAAGAAGAGAAAACCATACTTGAACCATAAACAATTATTGAAACAAGGACTAAGCGACTATGAAATCAAGAAATTACTGAGTGCCTCATCAAATGGAAAAACCTACTAGTAAAAGAGGTGACATGGGAAGATAAGTTGTTCATGAAAAAAAACCCATAGTTTGTCAATTGTTTAGGAAAACCATTGTTTGAAGGGGAAGAGAATTTTAATCCCTAGCAATAGCCCCATGTTAAGTATAAAACCCCTTATTAAGCCCTAGATATTGAATTATTATATTCCTAGTGTTATATTTGTATGTAGGATAAAGCCCTTCATTGTACCCTTTCATTATAAGTGTCCTTGTTGTCTCCTATTTATATACCAAGGCGGACTAGTCATGGATCATCTCCTCTCATCTTGTACATTTAATATATTGTAAACAGAGGTTTCCCCCTTGAAGTAGACTATTATACATTGATTTTTTATCATTATCAAGGAGTTTGTTCATAACAAGAAGAGTTCCTATGATGGATATCGAAGAGAATAAAAAAACAGTAATGGATGGCTATGAAAACATATCTTATTATAAAAATCATGCCAATTTACAAGATGCAAAGGACAAAAGAAATGGCATTTTTTTATTTATGCAACATCACGCGGGGATGGTTCTTGATGTAATAATGGTAAAAGAAGAAGAGGGTGTCACATTTATAAGCATAAAGTTCAAGAGGAAGAGAACAAGAGAATGTGCAAATATATACATGGAGACACACATTTCTTTATATTTTACTTAACCTGCACAAGTGGAAAATTACAAACAATATTGAAAGAAATATAATTGCATAAAATAAAATAGGAGAGTTAAAGATTTTGAAACTATATAATATAACCCGTATATTGATAATACAGAGAGAGAAAAGTTCATGTAACACTTCAAGGGTGAAAATTCCAATTGAGAAGAGCTCTAATACAATAACAACATTTGGAAAAACATTTCTCTAGGTCTATATTAAGTTTCTCACCAACAAAACCCTAAATACGTGTGGTCCCATTATTAATGAGTACCAACCACTTACTGGAATTATTTAATAAATTTGAATCTTCATAGTGAATAAATACCCACTAAATACCTAATGGGACTTATTTAGTATAGCCATGTTGTTGTAGAAGAAACTCTCCTATGGATATGTGAGCCCTCTCACTAATTTGGAAAATATCAGAAACACATCGTGAATATAAGACAATGTGTTTTCATCTATACCTAGTTTGTATGTTTGATCTATACTAAGAAGAGAGGAGATCAGGTCTTACATCTACCTGGACTTGTCCTATCATATCCAAGATTATGCATCTCCAATTCTTCGCCCCATCTCTTGCACACACATACAACACCATGTACCCTTCTCAACCTTTCTTAGAATGAAATATAACTAGTTTACAAATATATAGATTCTAATTCTCTCAATATGAAATCATATATACCAATATAAAGTATGAAATAATAAATATCACACCAATTTTATGGGAAAAGCACCATAGATCTATATATTAAAAATAAGAAAGTACAACATAGCATGTGTTACCTTGAGACTATTGAGGTAGCTTTCAGCTCCAATATATTAGAGTTCCTTCCTTTTCCACTGTTGATTTCTCTCCACCAAAAAAATGACTCTCAAAATCTAGATCACCCCATATCCTTGATTTAGCCTCTTATTATAGGAATTTAAAAGAACTTGGAAATAGGCTTCATGGAATGTGAATTAGGTGGAAATAATTCATAGATAGCTTTGATGGAATTTTAACTAAGAAATTAGAATTCATAGATAGACTTGATGGAATGATAATCAATAAATTACAAGTAATGCACAAGTTCCATGCTCAATTATGGGATTATTCCAACCTATTATGATATTTTTCCATATTATGAGATTTTTGCTCAAGTTCGATGCTCAATTATGAGATTTTTCCAACTCACTATGAACATTCTTCTCAATTATGAAATTATTCTTATTTCATGATTATGAAATTTTGACAAAATAATTATTTACTTGTGGAATAATTATGATATTTTTACTCAATTATGTAATTTAATCCTCATAACATTTAATAATGTCCTTGTAAGGAATATGGTGGAAAATAAAAGTATAACACCTACACATTAATTAACTAACTCCTGCGTACCTCAAAGTAGGGAAGTTAGGGTAGGAACCTGTAGCGCACCTTTTCTGCTACTTCATTTAATCGCTCTTAAAAAGAAAACTTGTAACACCACTTTGCACATAACTCATACAAGTATTATAAATCTCATGCCTTTAAACAAATAAACACATTCTACACAGAGTATTCATATGAGTTACTGCCATAATTAACAGTCCATAGCATTTCATACTAATTCATATACACAGCGGAAATCATGATATCATAAGAAGTAGAGTCATGCAAAACATGATTAAAACATAGTCAGATACTTATCTATTAACAGTGGTAGAATCCACCAACCAAGTGCAGGCCTTCGACGAACCTCCCAGCCTTAGACCACACTGCTCATTAGCTCAGCAGTGCGTCACCCCCGAGCTGGGACTAAGCTCCACCCCAAGGCAAGGAAATCTAGGCTAGGCTAGGGTTACAGGGAAAACAACACACAACCACAAGGAAGGGATTCTATCCAAGGAACCTCCCACGCTCACTGCCAACAGACCCTCATTCCCCACATGCCTATTCCACCTCAGGAGAATACACCTTCTCTGTCACCTGTACAGTCCTTCAACTACTAATATCCCTTGCCTTGGGTTACAGGAACAGGCTGGACCGAAAGTATCCGAGCTCTGTGGCAGCTATAGGGTTCCTTCCAAGAGTCCTCTCCTTCCTTCGTTCACTCTCTCACCTGGAGAGAATCGCTGATAGGCCAACAACCTGTTCTTCCAACCTCAATCACCTCTCTCACCTGGAGAGATCATTGCACCACTGGCCAACAAGACCCCACGTAGTCCATCACTACGTGGTCACAACAAATCATGGGTAAAATAGACACGGGCTTCCCAACAGGTTCAATAATGGCTGGTCACTTCTATTTCCCAATCCGCCAGCATAGAATAGACTCACACTCTGGTTGTCAGGGAATGCGTGACAAACAATCCACGCAGGTTCAACAAAAGTTTGAATTGTTTAGACAGGGGTGGTACTGGCTATCTCAGAAGTCAACCGAGGCTTTTTGGATTTCAGGGATGCACCAGGGTATTCTTTTTGCATAGGTCTAATCGTTTACCTTTAGAATGTCAGGTAGAATGGAGGAAAGCCCCTCTCACGACTCTTCCTGGCCGTTTTATTTGCATGCACCAGGGATGACACTTGTCACCCTTGGAACTACATGCGTTCCATCAGCATGCATCCCCTTTGCACGCTTACCCTTTCCAAACTTAGGATGAAATGAAACATAAAATGCACATGTCTTTTTGGAATAATATTAAAATATTATTCACAAGCTTAAGGCCCCCCTAGGCTTAGCCCCCAGGCTCAACACTTAGCCCCTTTCCAACCTTCCAACCCCTAATTCCTTTCCCACTATGTGGATGCTTAGCCCCCCTTCACTCATTCATCGTGGTCAGTCTGTACCTGGCGGTGTTTATATTTTATTAAATGTTCTGCATACATACAAGTACAACAACAGGCTCCTGGCCTTCAACACTTAGGCTCCCTGGCCTAACAAACACATAAGACTCCAACTTATAAGAACTTGGCTCATTAGCCTATAAAACATAATCACAATTCCTTTCAGAACTTGGTTTACAATGGGGCTTGGCCTTGGGGACACTACAATCCCCCTCCCCTTATTTTTGCACTGTCCCCCAAATCTACAAGCCTTTCAAAATCTTGAAAAATATTTGGGTAATCTGCCCGCATAACCTCTTCATGCTCCCATGTCACGTCCTCAGGACTATACCAGGTCCACTAGACCTTTACAATCTCTATTGCTCGATTCCAAAGCTATTTTCTTTTCCTGTCCAATATGCGCACATGATGAACTTGCAGGACACCTTCTAGTTCCACCTGAATCACATTCCAATCGATAACATGATTAGCATCAGGTACATATTTCTTAAGCAGTGAAACATGAAACACATTATGTACAGTCATAGATGCAGGTAATGCCAACATGTATGCAACCAGCCCAATCCTTTCCAGGATCTCAAATGGCCCACAAAATCTTGCTTCCAACTTGGCGCAACTTCCCAACTTTAGGGAACTCCTGTTAGTTTTCACTTTTAGGAAAACATGGTCACCCACTTTGAATTCTCTATGGGTTCTTTTACTATCAGTGTAAATTTTCTGCCTGTCCTGGGCAACTTTTAGATTATGTTTAATTCTTATCATTCGGTCTTCCATCTCTTTGAGTAGCTCAGGACCAACTACTACTCTATCAACTGGATTATCCCAGCTCACTGGAGTGTTGCACTTTCTTCCATAGAGTGCTTCGAATGGGCTCATCTTCAATGATGCAGGTAGTGTTCCCACCTTGATGGTTTATCAAGGTGGGAAGATTCTACCAAATGCAGGTAGTCTTCCCACCTTGATGGTTTATCCATCACATACATTCTCAGCATGTCTTCTATTACTCTGTTTACTCTCTCTGTCTATCCATCAGACTCAGGATGATATGTTGTACTAAAGTTCAGATTTATTTTGAATCCTTTGAACAATCCTTTTGCAGAAATTCGAAGTGAATTTCGGGTTTCTATCAGACACAATTGTCTTAGTAATTCTGTGCAAGTGTGCAACTTCTTTTAGGAAAATGTCAGCAACATCTGCTACTCTGTGGGTGGTTTTCAGTGGAATAAAATGGGCAGCTTTAGTAAGCTTGTCCACCACCACCATGATTGAATCATGATGCTTGCTTGTTCTGGGAAATCCTGTGATAAAATCCATTGTTACCACGTCCCATTTCCATTTAGGAATAGGTAAAGGCTGCAGCAACCCTGCTGGGTGCCTATGCTCAGCCTTAACCTTCTATCACTCCATACATCTGGCGATGTATTCAACGATTTCTTTCTTCAAACTCGGCCAAAAATAATGGCTTTTGACTACTGCCACAATCTTCTGATATCCAAGATGTCCAACATAAGTCATGTTATGCATCTCCTTTAGAATTGCCAACTTCAATTCTCGGACATTGGGTACATATACTCTGTTTTTATACAGAAGTAAGCCATCAGTTCCCAAGGTGTAACTTTCCTTGGTTTGTGGTCTCTCACACTGTTCTAGCTTTGCTACTAGACCTCTGTACTGCAAATTGACATTGGCAGCTTCCAAAATTCTATCTTTAATCTTAGTTCTATACATGCTAATGGTTGTAGCATGTACTTTGTGTGCTTTTCTGCTGAGTGCATCAACCACCTTATTTTCTTTTCCTTTGATATGCTTGATATCGAAGTCATATTCGCACATAAACTCCAACCATCTAATTTGCTTGGAATTTAAGGTCGGTTGATCAAATAAATAATTCAAACCATTATGGTCTGTTCTCAACTCGAATCTCTTGCCCATGAGGTAATGTCTCCATTTCCTCAAGGCGTGGATGATTTCTACAATCTCTAAATCATGAGTGACATAATTCTTCTCATGTTCCTTCAATTTTTGGGATTCATAACAAACTACAAATCCCTCTAGGTTGAGAACTCCTCCTAGCCCCTCCTTACATGCATCTGTCCAAACTACGTAATCCTTATTTGGATCTGCAATCTTCAGGATTGGAGCACTGGTTAGTAGCTGCTTCAATCACTGGAAACTGCTCTCACATTCTTCAGTCGACTAGAACTTCTTCCCCTTCCTTTGCAAGGAAGTGATAGAATGAGCTATCCTTGAGAATTCGACTATAAACCTCCTATAGTAGCCTTCCAGACCCATAAAATATCTAACTTCTACCACATTCCTTAACGTTGGCCATTCTCGAATGGACTGTACCTTCTCAGGATCCACAGTGATCCCTTATTTAGATATAATGTTCCCCAAATAATGGATCTGCCTTTGGTAAAAAGAGCACTTGCTCAGTTTTGCATACAGCTAGTGTTCTCTCAACACCTGCAGCACCATTCTTAGGTGTTGCTCATGTTCTTCCTCTATCTTGGAATACAACAAGACATCATCCAGGAAGACTATGACAAACTTGTCCAAATAATTTCTGAACACTCCATTCATTAAGCACATGAAAATAGCAGGCGTGTTGGACAGTCCAAACGGCACCACCGTGAACTCATAATGACCGTACCTTGTTCTAAAGGCGGTCTTGCTGATGTCCTCATCCTTTATTCTCACTTGGTGATATCCTGATCGGAGATCTATTTTCGAAAATATTGTCGCATCCTTCAACTGATCAAAAAGATCATCAATCCTTGGCAGAGGATACTTGTTCTTGACAGTGACCTTATTCAACTGTCGAAAATCAATGCACAGCCTCAACGCCCCATCTTTCTTCTTCACGAATAGGACTAGGGCTCCCCATGGTGACACACTAGGGTGAATGTAACCTTTCTTTAGTAGCTCTTCGAGCTGCAATTGCAACTCTTTCAGCTTTGTCATACTCATTCTATAAGGAGTCTTCGAAACTGGAGCTGCTCCAGGCATCAAATCTATAGAAAAATCAATGTCCCTCTTCGGAGGTAGTCCAGGTACCTCCTGAAATACATCCTTGAACTCCTTGAGTACTTCATGATCTTCCATATTTGATACTACATCTCGAGATGCTTCTTCCACCCGAGCTGCATATAATTGACAGCCTTTCCGGTAACATTTCTTCAGCTGCATGGCTGAGATTTCCCTCACAGCCACGGCTCTGGGAATTCCTTGGACTATTACCTGATTTCCCTCTTCATCCAGACATGTAAATATCTTGTTACAAAAATCCAAAAGGGCATGGTGTTGGTCCAACCAGTCCATCCCAATTAAGCAATCGTATGAGCCTAAAGGAAAAATGTTCAATTCAGCCTTAGTGCTCATTCCTTTCATGTCCACTGAACATGACTTAACCAATTCAGTGACCTTCCTTTTGGTCTTTGTGTACAACTTAACTAACCAATACTTCTCATGTTTGCTTCTCATTAGATGCAAACTTTCCACCAATTTAGGATCTACATAACTATGGCTAGCCCCTGAATCAATTAAAATAACAAGTGGTCAGTTGTTAATCATACCTTCCACTCCAATCATGTGCGATTGAAATTCTTCTTGCTTGTTGTCCAGGGCTGCGTAGATCCTCGACATTCTACTACCCATATCCTCCACTGTTTCAGCTTGCTGAACAGCATGGACAGTTCTTTCTTTGTCTTTTCTGTGGGGGCAATCTCTGTACCTATGATTCCCTTTACAGCCCCAACAATCCATAGGTGGAGGCCTTGGCATCTGCTCACTCCCTTCAACTTTCCTAGGGTCTCTAAAGGATGACTATTCCCCAAGGTCCTTCTTGAAAACGGGAGGCATGTTTCCCTTCTGCCTCTGTTCTTTCTTAAACTTCCTCTGATCATTCCAAACCTTCTGAAAGGTAGGTTTTTCTCTTTGTTATTCATATAATCATTTCTCCATTTTTATTGTTTCTTCTGTAGTATTAGGATCATCATATTGAATCTTGTCACCAATGGAAGGTGGAAGTCCACTCAGATACCTCTTAATCTTGACAGCCTCGTCTTTGATGAATGGAACATACTTCAGTAATTCCAGAAAACTTCGTTCATACTCATCAATGGTCATACTTCCCAACTTGAGTTCGAAGAACTCCTTCATCTTTCTGTCATAGTATCTTTTAGTCAGGTATTTCTTCTCGAAATACCTCTTAAATTCCTTCCAAGTGACCTCTTTCTCTTTGATGTGCTGCACCTGCACAAACTGATCCCACCACATGGATGCTTTTCCTTTCAGTTGGTACATTGCAATTCTTCCTTCTACATAGGCGGAATACTTCTACAGTTGGAAATATTTCTTCATGCCAAGAAACCATGTCTTGGCATCTTCCTCCTTCTTATGTTCTCCATCAAATGTTGGAGGCTTAATTTTGTTCATCTCCCCTTTCAATTCATCCTTTCCATATTTTCGATGTTTTCTGGTAGGGGACGGGCTTGAACTACTATGTGTCTCCTTGCCATAATGCTTCGGGGAGAGATGGTAATGTCTGTTACCACTCCTCGATCTCCTTCTCCCTTCAGGGGTTCTTACACTTCTTGATCTACTCGTGTCACTCCCCTTTTCCAATTTCTTTTCTATTCTTTCCAGGCTCTTCAACATTTTTAAGTTGAATTCACCCTGTCGATCCCTGATTTTCATGAGCTTTCAACTATCAGCTAGGCGAGCCTGGGTATATTTCTACAATCTTTCGATGATTTTCATCATATGTTCTTCCTTATCCATCTCTTTTCTGTGCCCATTGGAGTTCAATCCTTCCACTCCCATATGGACATCCTTTCCTTCCTGTTCGTCTCCTGTTTCGGAGGTAATCATCACCTTTTCCCATTCCATACTCGGCGTGGGTTAACTGGAATCCTGAGCTCCATTGAACTTTGCGCATGCACTCTATGCAATTAAATTCGAAGTTTTTCAGGCCATTACTCTTTCGAAAAAATATGTAACATTTATAAGCCAATACGAACAAGAACGAAAGACATTTTGATTCAATTAAGTTTTCTGAGCTCTCATTTGGTTCTGCAATTTTCGTGTTTTCGAAACTTTCATTTTTGGCACTTTGGGATTTCGGGACTTCAGGTTTCGGTCCACGAAGATCCCACAGTTAGATATTCGTAACCATAGTCACCCTTTTGCAACTCACGATCTCACGAGTTCGTGAGTCGAAGACCCTCAACTCATTTCCTCTAACCGCCGATACCCGATATGCGACATGGGTATGGCTCCCTCCTTGCTAGCATCTGTTATGCATGACCATAGTTTAGGGATAAGTGCTAGCACCCTTTGCTATTCGCACCTTCGTGAGTTGTGGCATCCAACCCTGGTACCTCCTTTTCACGAAACCCCAAGGAGCGATGTTGACTTTTCTCCTCTCATTCTTGCTACTTTGCGACTTCACGAGTCTCAATGTCGAGCTCCCATTCCCTTATCTCACGAGTTCCCAAAATCGCGAGTTACTTTATTCTTTGGGCCCACAACACAACTGTCGTCCTTCACCACTGTGGCATGTGGTATGTTCAGGAGGGTCCACGTCACTTTTAATGACGTCATCGGGTCCCACCACTCTCGCCTGTCTCCTCGACTCATTGGCACATGGTACGCATTCATGCGTCCATGTCCAATCCAAGCATGGAATCCAACGTTCAGATCCCCTCCTTGGATCCATTGCGCAGATTCTTTTGGCGTTTCAGGGTTTCGGCATCAGAAGTTCGTGCATTCACACATCTTGAACTTCTATTTGTCGAAATGCCGAAATCATTGTTTATTAAACTACTTGATCCAATGGTCAAGTTCTTCTCCCCACGATCTACGGTGTAGATTTCTTCGGGATTTCATGTATCACGATTTCCACACTCCTATGCAATTTCAAAATGTCTTTAAACCCTGCGCATACTCTCCAGATCTGACGGTCATGAGGGTCCACCTTCCCTCCCAAGCAGATCCTAAGGTTCTAACGCTATTGGTGTGGAGACCTATTTTCCCGTGGCCACAGACCACCCCGACTGTCGTTTCACACGCCGCTAAACTTCCTGAGCTTAAAAACTCATCAAGTGACTCCTTGACATTTTGGAGCAAACCAGGGTCCAAAATTGGGCTTCCAGACCTAATTTCCCTTCGCATTCTCAGTCCAAATACCACTCCACTGGCCCATCTAGGATTAGTGTCGAAACCTTGGCTTTGATACAAAACTGTAGCACAGCTTTTCTGCCACTTCGTTTAATCATTCTTGAAAGAAAACTTGTAACACCACTTTTCACATAACTCATACAAGTATTATAAATTCATGCCTTTAAACAAATAAACACATTCTACATAGAGTATTCATATGAGTTACTGCCATAATTAACAGTCCATAGAATTTCATACTAATTCATATACACAACATAAATCATGATATCATAAGAAGTAGAGTCATGCAAAACATGATTAAAACATAATCAAATACTTATCTGTTAAGAGCGGTAGAATCCACCAACCAAGTGCAGGCCTTCCACGAACCTCCCAGCCTTAGATCACACTACTCATCAACTCAGTAGTGGGTCACCCCCGAGCTGGGACTAAGATCCACCCCAAGGCAAGGAAATCTAGGCTAGGATGGGGTTACAGGGAAAACAACACACAACCACAGGGAAGGGATTCTATCCAAGGAACCTCCCACGCTCACTGCCCACAGACCCTCATTCCCCACATGCCTGTTCCACCCCAGGAGAATACACCTTCTCTGTCACTTGGACAGTCCTTCGACTGCTAATCTGCCTTGCCTTGGGTTACAGGAACATGCTGGACCAGAAGTCTTCGAGCTCTCTGGCAGCTACAAGGTTCCTTCCAGGATTCCTCTCCTTCCTTCGCGCGCTCTCTCACCTGGAGAGAATCGATCACAGGCCAACAACCTATTATTTGAACCTCAATCACCTCTCTCACCTAGAGAGAGTGTTGCATCACTAGCCAACAAGACCCCACGCAATCCAGCACTGCGTGGTCACAACAACTCATGGGGAAAACAGACACGGGCTTCCCAATAGGTTCAACAATGGCTGGTCACTTCTATTTCCCAATCCGCCAGCATAGAATAGACTCACACTCTAGTTGTTAGGGAATGAATGACAAACAATCCACGCAGGGTCGACACAGGTTCGAACTGTTTAGACAGGGGTGGTACCGGCTATCTCAGAAGTCAACCCAGGATTTTCAACTTTCAAGGATGCACCAGGGTATTCTTTTTGCAGAGGTCCAATCGTTTACCTTTAGACCATCAGGTAGAATGGAGGAGATCCCCTCTCATGGCTCTTCCTGGCTATTTTATTTGCATGCACCAGGGCTGACACTTGTCACCCTTGGAACTGCATGTGTTCCATCAACATGCATCCCCTTTGCATGCTTACCCTTTCCAAACTTAGGATGAAATGAAACATAAAATGCACATGTCTTTTTGGAATAATATTAAAATATTATTCCCAAGCTTAAGCCCCCCCTAGGCTTATCCCCCAGGCTCAACACTTAGCCCCTTTCCCACCTTCCAGCCCCTAATTCCTTGCCTACTCTGTGGATTCTTAGTCCCCCTTCACTCATTCATCGTGGTCGGTCTACACCTGGCGGTGTTTATATTTTATTAAATGTTCTGCATACATACAAGTACAACAACAGGCTCCTGGTCTTCATCACTTAGGATCCTTGGCCTAACAAACACATAAGTCTCCAGCTTATAAGAACTTGGCTCACCAACCTATAAAACATAATCACAATTCTTTTCAGAACTTGGTTTACAATGGGGTGTTGACGGGCGAAATTGTTCGTCTGTCAATTGAGAGAGTGGAACCGGTCCAGGGTTGTCTAAATAACCCAAGCCATTTGGAATGAACCACACTGACGAGTTTAATAGCTTCGTTGGCCTCTCTAAGGTCTTTTAAGAAAACCAAAGAGAAAACTAATCTAAACTAACTAAACTAACTAAAACAAATAAAACTAACTAAAACTAACTAACAATAAATGAAAAACAAACTAATACACTAATCTAATTAAAACAAACTACTAAATTAAACTAAAAATAAATATAACTATTCTAACTATTATATACAATCTACTAATTACTATTATAATAACTCAAATCAACTATCTAATTACCAACTGCAATATTACTTATTCACAAATGTACACTATAAACAACCTATAGATTTAATTAAAACCTTCAAAATTCATGTGTTTTCTGCCCTAAGACAACAAGATATGTTTTTTGATTTTTATATTTTATGAAAAATAAATAAACATTACTGAAATTAAACAATATAACATATTAAACAACTATATCTAAATAAACTTATATCTGAACTAAACTACTAATGAAAAACAGTAAACAAAAGATTAACTGACCTGGAAGCACTCCTAATTTGTCCCGTGTATAATAACTCTGAAGCTGGTCGGAGGAAGGAAACTCGCACTGGTTGATCCAAAAGCTTTTCGTAAACGATCGGCTGTGATGCTCTTTGAGTTGTTAACAAGACTAACAAGACATAAAAGATCATAACAACTATATGATTACAAATCTCTGCAATAAGGGAAACTTGTTATGCAAAGACTTATATTTAACAATTCAATTCATGAAGAAGATAAACCTGTCATTCACAAATTGAATTCGACAATTATTATGTCTTTTATACACTTGGAAGAAACTAGATATGAATTACAATGATTAAAATTATATCATTTGCACTTGATTTAGATAGCTAAAGTAGTCATAAACCAGATACAAATTGATATACACAACATGAAACAAAATGTTGATATAATGAGAAGCTAAAGCTGTGACAAAACACCAAATTCTACTTCAGTCTATATTAAATCTTCATATCCTTGTTCTCCCACGAATGAGGATGTCCATTATTACAAAAATGATAAGTATTTATAGGTCTCTTCGCAAGGTAAAACCTCCTTGTGGATAATATCAAATTGTTTTACATAATCTGGGAGATATCCCAAAATCAAAATCACCTAAACTAAGAAAATGAAATGCAAGTGAAATCTTTGAAACATCCCCTAGCTGCTCATCAAATCCATTGCCATTTCGAATTGATCTGCAATAGACCAAAAATAACCAATTAGAAAGACATTTCATCAATAAAACAATAAAAAATTAATCCTACAGACTTAGCTACAAAATCATCTGATTCTGTAGCTAGTCTAAAATAGCATACAAGATCAGATAGAAATCACATGAAATATTTTTAAAATAATCCAATTTAAATTTCTTTTAATAAACATTACAATCGAATCACTGATGGTTCAAGTAAATTTATCATTCAAATTAAACAAAATCGAAAGGGATGCAATCTAAACAAGATAAGAATACTTTGATTTCTTTTACCATAAAATATGGTCAAACCATAATATGACTGTTTCATATCGAATGAAATTAATGGTGACTCATATCGTATAAGATACGATTTAATTCAACATGATCATAATCGATACAATCATAATCGATTTGTTACGATTGTAACAATGTGCATAAGATTTATATTGTTTTAATCAAATACCGATATGGAAGGACTGTTACGATTATAGCCAAATAAAACATGCATAACAACATCAACAAACTTTGCCATAGATTTTGATCACTGAACATTACAGAGTCAACAGACAGGACCAAAAATAGTAGTCAGAACCATCACCAAATCGACAGAGGTGATAATCGTAAACTAGGCAACAATAGAATAGAATTGTGACTGAGTCAAATATAGAAACAGATCGTAATCCTGGGCATAATCACTTTCCTTCCTCAAATCAAATTTAAACAATATAATTGTTGCAATATGAATCGAACCAATAACACGGTCAAACAAAACAATGCGAATCGATTGGTTGAGTATAACAGTTATGATTCATATCTATTCGCAATTTTGGTTATGCATTAACAGAATGGTATTCGAATCAGTTGAAAAATACATGGAAAATAAAATCATAACAGTTAACCATTATTTCCAACCATATCATATAGAATATAACCAATTTGAATCGAAACAGTGACTGTGTTTGTAATTGAAATACCAGAAATAGCCTGTGTTTAGGAAAGATATTAACAACTTCAATAAGCAATAGAGTATTCAGTTCAAACCAAATCGAAACAATCAAATCCATACTACGATTAATCAAATCCAAGCTAAATCCAATCAGAGAAACGAAATTTGATTAATCAAAACAAAAATAGGCATATAGTGCATGCTTATGTGTCAAAGCAAATCCACGTTGTAAACAGAGCTTATGAGTTTGTAATATAAATAGGTGATAGTCATATCAGTGATGTTGCTCGAGCTATGCCAATTTTGAATTAACAATCATTGTAGTTGAATCCACATTCTTAAACAAAATCGAACCTGTTGTTCACTGTTTCTTATCATTGGTTGTCAATTTAGCCCTTTGACTGGTGAGTGTTGCAAATTGATCCTCCAAAGCATGAATTCAGGACTGTAGCATTGGCACATCAAGGTAATACCTTTCTAACCATGAGCCACACTGATCACATGGTGGAGCAACTGGTTGAGATAGAGTAGGAGGGGGTTGTGATGAGTCACCAGGGATTTCATGAGGCATTTTGATGCCTGGATAATTAGGATCATTTTGCAAGAAAGGTGGTAGGTTTTTCACAAAGTCGTATGAGGGTTTGTTACATAGACCTTCCTAATAGGGATACTCACTTTCCAGGTAACGTTCCACCTCTAAGTCAGGATCTTTACTCACCATGATAGGGTCAGGGTTGACAGGGGCCTTCGGTTTGTTTCTTGCCATGTGAGAGATTAATCAGGAATTCTTTTTTCCTTTAGAATTCACAGTAGGTTTGTCTTTAGGCGTTTTAGCCATGGGTTTAACAGTTCCGACATCTTTGGTCACAGAATTGGGTGGGTCAATAGGTGAGTCGGGTAGGGGATTAGGTAACAGAGAACTGTAAGGCACAGGGGGTACCGACTTTCTCTCGCTCACCACAAGTTTGTCAACCTGTGGTGGGCTTGAGTCCTCAAAATTATTGTGTTTAAGAAAATCATCCCAACAGTCTCGATGTAACCCCAAATGACTAACCAAAAGCATTTTAATTAACCCAAAGTGAAAAAGGATTTTATCGACCTAGTTCCATTTGTATCTTTTAGACATTTTAAACAGACTCCTATGCAAGTAATAATGCATATTATGCTCATATCCCATGAAAACCATAAGTAGCCGAAGGTGGTACAAGAAAATGAAACGTTGCAAGTCGTGCCAACGTTGCTTGGGCATATTTGCAGGAAAACCTTTGTCACAGGAGCTCACCCTTCGTGACTGGAAGAGCAATGTCCAGGGGACATCTTCCACTTTGCAATTTTTTGACCATTTTTGTCCAGTAGCAGGAAGACCAGTAGCTAAACTGAGAAATTGCTCGTCAATTTCCAATTGGACATCCCCAACCTTGGCTCGACAGCCATCAAAGGTTAATGCGAATTGTCGAGCCACGCTAGGGTTAAAGCCATCAAACTTTCGTATGAACGGGAGCCAACCAAATTCCTCAAGGTCGCTGTAAGCATTGTCGAACATCAACAGAGCTTGGCAACCATTGGGCTCAGCCCTTACGATCGGAGCCATGGTGCGGGCACATGGTAGGGTTTGGATAAAGAACAACACACAGGAGCATAATCGTTTAGGCTAACAACTACGAGTGCTCAAAGGGGAGGCAAATTAATGTACGCGTGCGAGGGTGGTGGGATTATCACCGCCATGCAGCAAAGTAATGGCAAAGTACAGCGTTGTTCAATCAATCATGACATCGTTCAAACCATATTAATCGGCCAACCCAAGGATTAAATGGTGGACGACATACCAATGTGCCATTGCATTGTTTGAAACCATGAATGTTAAACGTTAAATCAAACTCAAAGTTAAATGTGTGCCTGTAATAATTCGAACCATTAAATCAAAACCCAAAAGTTTAATCCACGTGCCATTGCATAACTTCAAACTATTGCCATCCAATATGAAATCAGACTCATATGTTACCCATGCGCTTGTTGTATAATAATCAAAGTTCATAACATTGTGACCAACGATTTTATAAAATTGACAATATAAGAGCTTATAATAATAAGGATCACATTATATAAAAATCAAAATAAAACAATGACCCCTATAGAATGAAGTATAACCCATAAATTTACATGTTCAATGCCTTATCAATCAAATAAAAGTCAAGTTGCGCAATCAAAGTAAGAAGGGGCAAATGGACATAGTTCGAAAATCATTCCAGCCACTTAATAATAAACCAAAGGTAAGTACCAATCAGAATATCAATGGGAAGATCATGACAGTTCAAATAACGATGGAGGAGTTTTCATGCTTACAGTCATGAAAACTAAATCGAAATCAATTTGCAAGTGTCGCAAGAAATGAAAATATCGTCTATTTGCAAAATGCGATGACAATTTGAAGTTCAGAAGACGTAGGTGTAGGCAGCTTATAGGGCAATAGAAAAAATTGTATTGGCTGCCAACAATGGTGACACACTGGTAGAAGAAGTTATCTCTGTCAAAAGAAATGAATTCAGATTAGAACAACAAAGAAAATTTCAACTCAAAACAACAACCAAACAATTGTACAAACATCATCATTCACCATCTTTTCCAGCGATGTCTTATAAGATGAAAACTAATAACAGTCTTAAGATCAGCAAGTCATGATATTAATGATAAAATATTTAAAACTGTTGGCATGGCCACTGCTACCAACAGGCGTCCATAACCTCGACAGGGTTTCCATTTAACCCACTCGGACATCCATATCCTGTCAAGAAGTTCTAGATCAGAGTAAAGGACTTTTAAAGAGGTTTCTTATAATTTTTACATATTTTTGTTTACCCGACATTGCTTTGCTGCCAGCAGGCCTGTTCAGTACCCCGACGAAGTTTTCTTGGCACCATGCTTGCATTTACCCACTGCCAGCGGACCTGTTTAGTATCCCGGCGGGTTTACAAACACTTCCCACATCTCTTATTAACATTTTTATTTTGTTTTTCTTTTATAGATAGCTGAGCGGGGTGACGCTAAAAAAATCTTGATATTTTATCATATTTTTGCAGACCTCCTCAGAATTTTTGACACTGTCCTTTATTCATCCCCATAAATTTTTTATTTACAAAACAACTTACTATACAGGGAGACATCCTTTTTGAGTCATTCCTTTACGGAAAAGAGATAGCGTAAAAGGATAATAGATGATCATGACAAACTTTGCTCAGAGATTGGAATTAGTAAACTTCTTTCAAACAACAAAATTTTCCAACATATATATCATTTTTAGAAATATATCACTGATGTTCATACAATCTTCCAGAGGTTATTTAAACGAAGAAATTTTCCCATGGTCTTAATATGAATTGCTTAGTGCACAGGTAGGCATATCTTTCAAACAACACCAAAAAATTAATCAATCCAAATCAAAATCAAAACAAGAAGAAAACAAAAAGATGCAAGCCAAAGAAATATTTACATAATATACAAGGGTGGGTATCAAGAAAAGTATCTTTTCAGGGCTTGGCCATTCACCGGATAGGTGTCAAGCTGCCCTTCAAGATTCTGCAATTGAAAGGAACTAGGACCCAACTTTTCAGCAATCAAAAATGGCCCAAGCCACAAATTTTGAAACTTGGTGTGCTCACCCTTTCCTTCGTGTGGTTTGTCCCACTTTAAGACGAGATCGCCTACTTCAATATTCCTATCAAAAGCATAATTAGAATTGAACCATCTTTTAATCAGTTGTTGATGTTGATCTAGTTTACGCTTAGCTTGGGTTCTTACTTCCTCTAACTTCATCAGAGCGTTAATACGGCTTTCTAAAGGAGGACAATCTTCTTCTTGAACTTTTTGTGACAATTGAAGTGAAGGAAGAAGAATGTGGGGTCGAAAAATGGCTTCTCTGCCATAAACAAGAAAAAAAGGGGAGTTACCTATAGCGGCTTTGGGTGTTACCCTATCATCCCACAGTGAATTCAACAGTGCATTGTGCCAGTTCTTGTGATTTTCAGCCAAAGTTCTCTTGATAATTTTGATCAAGTTCTTGTTTCTCGATTCTGCTAAGCCATTACCCTGGGGGTAGTAACTAGCAGAATACTTTAGTTTTATTCCTTTCTCCAAAGAGAACTCACTCATATCTAGAGAAGAAAAGTATGAAGTGTTATCAAAGACTAAACAATCAGGGATACCGAAACGAGTGATGATATTCGAGTTTAGAAAAGCGATCACCTGAATTGTGTTAACAGTTCTTAGCGTGGTGGCTTCGGACCATCGAGTAAAATAATCAGTGGTTGTCACAATATACTTCTGTTGTTGTTAGGAAGGAGGGTTAATAGGACCTATGATATCAAGGCCCCATTGCTGGAAAGGAGAATCAACTGTGACGGGCTGCAAGGGGAAGGCTGGTTTTTGCAATCTCCTTGATGCTTTCTGACAAATGATACATTTACGGCACAAGGCATGGGCGTCCCTAAAAAGCATCGGCCAGTAATAACTGGCTCTTAAAACCTTATGAGCTGTGGTTTCGCCACCGAAGTGACCACCAGCTTCTCCTGCATGCAACTCAAGCAAGACTTTTTCTGCTTCATCCTTTTCAAGACAACGCATCAGTACGCCGTCGAAATTTTGACGAAACAGTATACCATTAACTAGATGAAAGGAGGTGGACCTTAGTCTCAATGCTCTTATTTTGGCGGGGTCAAGGTGACGGGGTGCTGATCCATGTTCAAGACAAAATCTAATATCGTCGTACCAAGGACTTACGAGGTTTTGTGTACAACAAATCAAACTCTGATCGCGTTGTTCTAGGTTTGACGTATCACTATCTTCTTGTTGTTTGGCTTTTGAATCAACTACCAACTTACACAACCCTTGAACTCTCATGATTTGTGCTGGAATGATTTCTAAGTCATACTCCTGCAAGGAGGTGACCTAGTTGGCTCTTTTCTCTCCTAACTCCTTTTACACTAACAAGTTCCTTACGGGAGGGTAGGGGACAATGACCTTCGTCCTTGACTTCAAAAGATATGACCGGAAATGCTTAACTGCTTTGAAAATAGCATAGGCTTGTCGATCAACCGCCGGGTAGTTAAGTTTAGCACCTTTGAAAGAAGATCTCATAAAGGCGATGGGTACTTCGTTGTTCTCAGAATTCTTCTGAGTTAGGACTACGGCATCGGAACGATCAGAGGCAAAAGTATAGAGTGTAAAGTCTTGAGAGAAATCAGGGCTCATGAGAGACAGAGCGTCTATTATGGCCTTCTTTATAGCATTGAAAGCTTGGTTTTCTGTAGGTCCCCAGTGATATTGGGTTCTTTTCTTAATCAGGTTCTGGAGAGGCCTGACCATTTCGGAGAAACTGGGGACAAATCTTCTCACGAAATTAATCTGGCCTAGGAAAGACTGCATGGATTTTTTGGATGTAGGTGGGGGAAGTTTAGAGATGACTTGGGTCCTCTCAGGGTCAATAATCATTCCATCACTAGACACAATGAATCCTAGTAATTTACCCTTTTCTACTACAAAGATGGACTTCTTGGGGTTCAAGGAGATGTCGTATTTACGATATCGTAGCAGAACGGCTTGTAAGTGAGTTAGATGATCGTCTTTGTTTTTAGAATAAACGATCACATCATCTAAGTAGAATACTACGGAGTGATTGATTAAGCCTCTGAAAGAAATGTCCATTTCTCTCTGAAAGGTAGCATCGACATTAATCAATCCAAAGGGCATTTTGCGATAAGCATAAGTGCCCCACGGGGTACGGAAGGTAGTTTTTAATTGGTCTGGTGGAGACATCAAGACTTGGTTGTATCCAGAGAAACCATCTAGTAAAGATATCCTCTTGGAACCAGATACTTGTTGAAGGATCTGTTCCATGGGAGGGACAGAATAATTATCTTTGTCAGACGGTTTGTTGAGGTTTCGAAAATCGACACAAAGTCGAATTTCCCCATTTTTCTTCCACACTGGGACGAGGTTGGATACCCATTGAGTGTGTCTAATAGGAAAAATTATTTTATCACTTAGGAGTTTATTCAATTCTTTTTGTATGGTCGGTTCTAGTTTAGGATGCATTTTCCTTAGTTTCTGTTGGAAGGGTAAGGTTTGGGGTTTCATAGGGATGACATGTTGTATAATATTAGGATCAAATGTTTTAAGATCATCGTAAGTCCATGAAAAAACATCCTTGAATTCTTTGAATAATTTAACAAAAGGAACTTTTTCTTGTCTAGAACATCCCAAGCCTAAGTTGATACACTGAGGATTTTCACTAGTCCCTAAATTGACTTTTTCATTAGACAATGAGGAACTGTTAGTTTTGCAATTGACCGTCTTTTTAAATTTATCTTCAAAATCATAAAACTTTTCTAGTCTAACAACAGATTTGGGTATGAATTTTACCATGTCCGATAGAGCTTCAGAAGATTTTGGATTAGGTATTACCGTAAAGTCGTGCAAATTTTCGTTGTGTGTTTGTTCATCGATCACAACGCCTTGAAAAGTTTCTTCCATGTGCATAAAGTTAATGATTTGATGATCATCGTCAAATACGATCCAATTTGTGATATTGTCAGGAACAGATGGTCGAAACAATAGCTCCACAGAGAACGCGTTCGGGGATAATCCTTCTACAGGAAGAAGTTTAGAGGCAACATTAGCTAGTAGATCTGCTTTAGCATTATTTAATCTAGGAATAGAATTTATATTAAAAGAAGAAAATTTGTTCATTAATTTCCATACCTCAGACTGATAACATTTGAGATGCGGGGAAAGACAGTGTATAGAATCTCTTACTTGTCTAACCACTATCTCAGAGTCGTCGAATACAACCAGATTTTGAATGTGCATGTCCAAGGATTTTTTGAGACCTTGTAGTAAAGCCTCATATTCTGCGGTATTGTTAGTGCATTCAAATTCTAGCCTACAAGACAATAATGTTTTGTTACCTGCTGGATCGATAATGATGCAGCCTGCACCCGCTCCTTCTTTAGACTTGGAACCGTCAAAATATAAAGACCAAATCTGATTTCCATCGGGCTCATGGGACTGTTGCATAGAAACTGTTGGTTGCATACATGCTATGATCTCGGACTGCTGTTGTAGATTGTTGATAGGTGAAACTTCAACCATGAAATTTCCAAAGAAGGTGTCCATCCCTTGGACTTCAGGTGAATCAGCAGGAGGTGTGTATTGTTCATTAGGGTCATTCAAGTCTGTTACCATGAACTTGAGGTAACGCTCACGATTCAATCTGATCTTGTTGGGCTTACCATTTTCTGGAAGCCATAAGTGAGACCAGTCCGTCACGAAGTAACCATGTAGCTGATCTGACCAGTCCCTGCTCAAAAACAAACCATACACTTCCAGAATATCCACCACAATTATATTTATAACCTGATGAAATTTTGGGTTAGATGATAATCTAATCAATACAATTTTCAGTTCGTCTATAACTTTAACATCTGTTTGATCAAGTTGTATGATTTTCAAAGAAGACGGTTCTACTTCAGTGTTAATCTTTTGGCAGACAGACCAGGGCATCACATTTGACGATGCTCCTGCGTCAACCATACAAATATGCACATTTATGTTGAAGATTTCAAAAGTTAAAAGAAAAGGAGGTACATTCTTGCGAGTACTTAGAGTTGTAGCTTGTGGTTTCTTACTCGTGGTTTCTAATGCTACTTTATCTACATTACTTGCATTATTTACATTATTTACATTATTTACAGGTGGTACAGGAAGGCTTCCTTTATCTTGAGGATCAGAATTATTTTTTGTGGAAGTCTTCTGCGGAACTTTTCTTTGCACAACCTTGTTACCATTTGAATTACCATTCTTGCCATTTTCTGAAATATTTTGCAACATCTTCTGTAACAAAAACGGAAACTTCAACAACTCATAAATAGAAATGTTAGCCCGTAATTTTTTAAGATCTTCAACAACATCATAATCTAATTTAGGGCCAGTATTACTTTGTTTAGTTTCTACTGATTTAGATGGCTTTGGAGGTGAAGTTGTAGTGTTCTCGGTAGGAGGTTTATTTTCTATCTTACTCCTAGTGTTGTAAAGGTGAACAGTCTTGAAGTTAGCTTGAAAGATACTATCCGAGAAGTGTCCAAAGATGTTTGGAGAAGACTCTTCTTCTTGAGTTGTTTCCTGCTCGACTTCCTCTTGAGGGATTTCAGGAGGCATCAAGTCATCTTGGACTCCTAGAATTGTCTGGAGAGCGCATTGCAAACTTTCTAGGTTCAAGCCTTCAGGGTTTGGATTAGGCCAGTTAGCGGGAAAAGGCTTTCAAAAAGGAGGTTTGTAGGGTCCTTTACTCGAAGAGGCTTCTTCAGTCGACCTTTTTAAATATATCACTTGATTAGACAATTTTTGTACAACTTTGGTTAAATTTTCCAAATCAGAGTTTTCAGGTTGTGTTTTGTTTTGTGTAGGTCTGGGGAGAATTTCAATCTTCTTTTTGGAAGAAGAAACAGTCTCAGTTTCGTTGCTAGAAGAGTCCTTAAGACTAAGTATATCTTTTTCAATCTGAGTAGCCTCTTCAAAGGCTTCTAACAATGTGGCCTTTTTAGATCTTTTAACCCAAATAGCTATACTTTGATGTAGAGCTTTAGTGTAGTAAGCTATTATAAGACTCTCAACAGGCATAGAATCTATAGGGATTCGATTTTTAAGCATTAGGAATCTTTGATTAAAATCTTTAACTTTTTCTTTCGGGTTCATTTTTAAGCTCGAAAGATCCATGACTAAGACTTCCAGAGGTTTACCATCTCCGAATTTTTCCAAAAAGAATGACTCAAACTTTTCCCAAGACACTATGGTATGGGGTTGTTGGGCGAAGTACCAAGTGGACGCATTACCCTCAAAGGTGTAAGGGAACAACCTACAGACAACGTCTTCATGTTCAACATTATGGAGTCTGATGGCTAACATAAATTTTTTGATATGATCTTCAACTATCTGTTTTGAGTCAGGATCAAACTTAGGAAGCCATTTCTCTGGGTGTTTAGGTAAAGGGTGTTGGGCTCCAGGTACGGCTACAACATCCTGGTCTAACCAGGGTCTAGCAGGGTTTTTCTAATTCATCATTGGGGAATTAGGTGTGGAAGGCTGAGAAGGTGGATTGCATTCGTCAGAAGAGGAATCTCCTCCAAAAGAGGAAGGAGATGAGGGAGGTGGTGAAGGAGGTATCCCAGGTCCTCCTACAGCAGGATTTAAGTTTGGATCTAGAGAATTCACAACGAGGTCAATGTCACCTAATTTTTCTCTGATATCAGAGAATTCCAAAGGTTGACCCCATGGGAGGTTTGGTTTCCTAAGACTGGCTAAGGCACTATGTGTTTTAATAAGAGATTGACGAACGATCTCTTGGAAATCACCACCTGTAGGATTAGGGGTTGTTGGCTCAACTGTGATCTATGGATCTTCAGTTGAAGTAGTTGTTGTTTGAGGGGGAATATTATCTTGTGAACGAATTCTAGTCACTATAGGTGTGCGATTAGGTGGGGGAGGAGTCTTGCGACCTCC
This sequence comes from Picea engelmannii, assembly GCA_009831015.1. Taxonomy (NCBI): domain Eukaryota; kingdom Viridiplantae; phylum Streptophyta; class Pinopsida; order Pinales; family Pinaceae; genus Picea; species Picea engelmannii. The sequence continues at coordinate 695,413 of ML781340.1, forward strand.
TCGTGCCATTAATTAAGTTCTGGCCCTCCTTCTAGCGCCATTTGTTGACGGGCAAAATTGTTCGTCCATCAATTGAGAGTGTGGAACCAGTCCAGGGTTGTCTAAATAACCCAATCCGTTTGGAATGAACCACCCTGACGAGTTTAACGGATCCGTTGGCTGCTCTAAGGTCTTTTAAGAAAACCAAAGAAAAAACTAATCTAAACTAACTAAACTAACTAACAATAAATGAAAAACAAACTAATACACTAATCTAATTAAAACAAACTACTAAATTAAACTAAAACTAAGTATAACTATTCTAACTATTATATACAATCTACTAATTACTATTATAATAACTCGAATCAACTATCTAATTACCAGCTGCAATATTACTTATTCACAAATGTACACTATAAAAAGCCTACAGATTTAATTAAAACCTGCAAAATTCATGTGTTTTCTGCCCTAAGACAACAAGATATGTTTTTTGATTTTTTTTATGAAAAATAAATAAACATTACTGAAATTAAACAATCTAACATATTAAACAACTATATCTAAATAAACTTATATCTGAACTAAACTACTAATGAAAAACAGTAAACAAAAGATTCACTGACCTGGAAGCACTCCTAATTTGCCTCGTGTATAATAACTTTGAAGCTGGTCGGAGGAAGGAAACTCGCATCGGTTGATCCAAAATCTTTTCGTAAACGATCGGCTGTGATGCTCTTTGAGTTGTTAACAAGACAAATAAGACATAAAAGATCATAACAACTATATGATTACAAATATCTGCAATAAGGGAAACCTGTTATGCAAAGACTTATATTTAACAATTCAATTGATGAACAAGATAAACCTGTCATTCACAAACTGAATTCGACAATTATTATGTCTTTTATACACTTGGAAGAAACCAGATATGAATTACAATGATTAAAATTATATCATTTTCACTTGATTTAGATAGCTAAAGTAGTCATAAACCAGATACAAATTGATATACACAACATGAAACAAAATGTTGATATAATGAGAAGCTAAAGCTGTGAAAAAACACCAAATTCTGCTTCAGTCTGTATTAAATCTTCATATCCTTGTTCTCCCACGAATGAGGATGTCCATTATTACAAAAATGATAAGTATTTATAAGTCTCTTCACAAGGTAAAACCTCCTTGTGGATAATATCAAATTGTTTTACATAATCTGGGAGATATCCCAAAATCACCTAAACTAAGAAAATGAAATGCAAGCGAAATCTTTGAAACATCCCCTAACTGCTCATCAAAGCCATTGCCATTTCGAATTGATCTACAATAGACCAAAAATAACCAATTAGAAAGACATTTCATCAATAAAACAATAAAAAATTAATCCTACAGACTTAGCTATAGAATCATCTGATTCTGTAGCTAGTCTAAAATAGCATACAAGATCAGATAGAAATCAAATGAAATCTTTTTAAAATAATCCAATTTAAATTTCTTTTAATAAACATTACAATCGAATCACTGATGGTTCAAGTAAATTTATCATTCAAATTAAACAAAATCGAAAGGGATGCAATCGAAATAGGATAAGAATACTCTATTTTCTTTTACCATAAAATACAGTCAAACCATAACATGACTGCTTCATATCGAATGAAATTAATGGTGACTCATATCGTATAAGATACGATTTAATTCAACACAATCATAATCGATACAATCATAATCGATTTGTTACGACTGTAACAATGTGCATAAGATTTATATTGTTTTAATCAAATATTGATATGGAAGGACTGTTATGATTATAGCCAAATAAAACATGCATAACAACATCAACAAACTTCGCCATAGATTTCGATCACTGAACGTTACATAGTCAACAGACAGGACCAAAAATAGTAATCAGAACCATCACCAAATCGACAGAGGTGATAATCGTAAACTGGGCAACAATAGAATAGAATCGTGACTAAGTCAAATATAGAAACAGATCGTAATCCTGGGCATAATCACTTTTGTTCCTCAAATCAAATTTAAACAATATAATTGTTTCAATATGAATCGAACCAATAACACGGTCAAACAAAACAATGCGAATCGATTGGTTGAGTATAACAATTATGATTCATATCTATTCGCAATTTTGGTTATGCATTAACAGAATAGTATTCGAATCGGTTGAAAAAGACATGGAAAATAAAATCATAACAGTTAACCATTATTGCCAACCATATCATATAGAATATAACCAATTCGAATCGAAACATTGACTGTGTTTGTAATTGAAATAACATAAACAACCTGTGTTTAGGAAATATATTAACAACTTCAATAAGCAACAAAGTATTTAATTCAAACAAAATCGAAACAATCAAATCCATACTCCGATTAATCGAATCCAAGCTAAATCCAATCCGAGAAATGAAATTCGATTAATCAAAACAAAAATAGGCATATAGTGCATGCTTATGTGTCAAAGAAAATCCACACTGTAAACAGAGCTTATGAGTTTGTCATATAAACAGGTGATAGTCATACCAGTGATGCTACTCAAGCTATGCCAATTTTGAATTAACAACTGTTGTAGTTGAATCCACGTTCTTAAACAAAATCGAACCTGTTGTTCGCTGTTTCTTATTAGTGGTTGTCAATTTAGCCCTTTGACTAGTGAGCGTTGCAACTTGATCCTCCAGAGCATGAATTTGGTAGGTTTTTCACAAAGTCGTATGAGGGTTTGTTACACAGACCTTCCGAATAAGGATACTCACTTGCCAGGTAACATTCCACCTCTGAGTCAGTATCTTCACTCACCATGATAGGGTTAGGGTTGACAGGGGTCTTCGGTTTGTTTCTTCCCATGCGAGAGATTAACCGGGCATTCTTTTTGCCTTTAGAATTCGCAGTAGGTTTTCTTTAGGCCTTTTAGCCACGGGTTTAACAGTTTCGACATCTTTGGTCAGAGAATTGGGTAGGTCAATAGGTGAGTCAGGTAGGGTTTTAGGTAACAGAGCATTGTAAGGCACAAGGGGTACCGACTTTCTCTCGCTCACCACAGGTTTGTCAACCTGTGGTGGGCTTGAGTCCTCAAAATTATTGCGTTTAAGAAAATCATCCCAACAGTCTCGATGTAACCCAAAATGACAAACCACAAGCATTTTAATTAACCCAAAGTGAAAAAGGTTGTTATCGGCCTGGTTCTGTTTGTATCTTTTAGACATTTTAAACAGACTCATATGCAAGTAATAAGGCATATTAAGCTCATAGCCCATGAAAACCATAAGTAGCCGAAGGTGGTACAAGAAAACGAAACCATACCAGCCCTCGCAGGTGATAAACTACTTGGTTATCATCAACAAGTCATGCCAACGTTGCTTGAGCATATTCACGAGAAAACCTTTGTCACAGGAGCTCACCCTTCGTGACTGGAAGAGTAATGTCCACGGGACATCTTCCACTTTGCAATTTTTTGACCATTTCTGTCCAGTAGCAGGTAGACCGGTAGCTAAACTGAGAAATTGCTCGTCAATTTCCAATTGCACATCCCCGACCTTGGCTTGACAACCATCAAAGGTTAATGCAAATTGCCGAGCCACGCTAGGGTTAAAGCCATCAAACTTTCATATGAATGGGAGCCAAACAAACTCCTCAAGGTTGTTGTAAGCATTGTCGAACATCAACAGAGCTTGGCAACCATTGGGCTCAAACCTTACGATCGGAGCCATGGTGCGGGCACATGGTAGGGTTTGGAGAAACAACAACAGACAGGAGCATAATCGTTTGGGCTAACAGCTACGAGCGCTCAAAGGGGAGGCAAATTAATGTACGTGTGCAAGGGTAGTGGGATTATCACCGCCATGCAGAAAAGTAATGGAAAAGTACAACTCTTTTCAATCAATCATGACATCGTTCAAACCATATTAATCGGCCAACCCAAGGATTAAATAGTGGACGACATACCAATGTGCCATTGCATTGTTTGAAACCGTGAATGTTCAACGTTAAATCAAACCCAAAGTTAAATGTGTGCCTGTAATAATTCGAACCATTAAATCAAAACCCCAAAGTTTAATCCACGCGCCATTGCATAACTTCAAACTATTGCCATTCAATATGAAATCAGACTCATATGTTACCCATGCGCTTGTTGTATAATAATCAAAGTTCATAACATTGTGACCAACGATTTTATAAAATTGACAAGCTAAGAGCTTATAATAATAAGGATCACATTATATAAAAATCAAAATAAAACAATGACCCCTATAGAATGAAGTATAACCCATAAATTTACATATTCAATGCCTTATCAATGAAATAAAAGTCAAGTTGCGCAATCAAAGTAAGAAGGGGAAAATGGACATAGTTCGAAAATCATTCCAGCCACTTAATAATAAACCAAAGGTAAGTACCAATCAGAATATCAATGAGAAGATCATGACAATTCAAATAATGATGGAGGAGTTTTCATGCTTACAGTCGTGAAAACTAAATCAAAATCAATTTGCAAGTGTCGCAAGAAATGAAAATATCATCTATTTGCAAAATGCGACGACAATTTGAAGTTCAGAAGACGTAGGTGTAGGCAGCTTATAGGGCAATAGAAAAAATTGTATTGGCTGCCAACACGGGGCTCGGCCTTGGGGACACTACATAACCTAACTTGTCCTCCATTTTAAAGTACCATTATCCTTAAGGTTAGAGGAGTGGAAACCATTTTAAAATAAATACTTTATACCAAGTGTTGTCTTTAGGCTATGTGTCTTTCTACTATATCAATAATTTCTTATTAGTGTGCAGGAATAGTTGGTTCTCTCATGTGGTTGGTATCACCTATGGTTATAACTAAATGGAAGCTTGTTCATCAATTTTAGGAAGGTTGGTTTTAACATGGCAATTTATCTCTATGAACTTCTTCAAACATGACGTATGAAAGAATGGATGGATCTTAGAGCGTGTAGGAAGAGATCATTTCTAGGCATATTGTCTAATGCAATAGAGGATCTAATAGGGTCCTTAGAGATTTGAAAATAGATTTTGGTGTCCCTTGTATTTGAGAAAGGTCTGATTATAGGGATGGAGATGAATAGAAAAAATGCACACCCTTCTTCAAAATAACCCTTAGAGTGATGTTGATTAATCTATTGGTTCATTCTATTTTGTCTTGAAACCATGTTGTTCTTAAGTGTCCGAAGAATAATGACTTTGTTGTTAAGTGTGTGATCCACTTTCTAAACCTTATATGTTCCTGGTAAATATGAAGCCATTGAAGGAGGTTTTTGGATATAAATAGATTCATATGAGGTTTTTGACATTTGGTAGTGCAATGATAAGTGGCATTATGTCACCTTTTAGGGATATATTCTAAACCCATTAGTATTTCCAATCTCATGAAAAACATCACAGATAAGTTTCTAGGAACTTGTTGACCACCTTTGTTTGACCACATATTTAAGGATGCTAAACTATGCTCACTTTCAAATGTATTCCTTTTAGTTTAGAAAAATCGTATTAGAAATTGTTCATGACTTCTGGTGGGTTCATGATCTAACATAATGGAAGTAGGGATGCCATGTAATTTAAAAATTTGGTCAATGAAGACTTGGCAGCAAGTGTATGGTGTAGATGGGTGTAGTAAGGCACAAAAGTGATCATATTGGGAAATATTGTCAGAAACCACCATGGTGACAGATTTATTTCCATCTTTAGGGGTGCCCACTATAAAATCCATATAAAGTTTAACCTAGGTAGTGGTAGGGATTGATAGTGGCTAGAGTTCCCTACGGGTCCTTATGTACTTAGATATTTCTTATGTGTCTTGGAAGCCAAAGTGACATGTATTAGGGGATAAATGAAAGGACCCGTAGGGAACTCTAGCCACTAGAGAAGGAGTACTCCTTCTCTAAGAGAAGGAGTACTTAGATATTTCTTATGTGTCTTGGAAGCCAAAGTGACATGTATTAGGGGATAAATGAAACTCCATGTTCATAAAGAAACAAATTCCCCATTCCTTTTCTTCCTTTTCCACATGACAAAGGTGAAAAAGGGTTGGGGCCTCTCCTTGTTTTTTTGTTTACTCTCAAAATTCTAGTCTCTCATGTTGATTTCCATGAAATAAAATAATTTTCATTTTGAAAAAGTCCTATACACTCTTCAAATATTCTATCAAGTTGTCAAATTGATTTCAATCTTTTGATGTAACCTTTATTTGAGAAAAATCATCTTTTTGCAACTTTAATTTATTTTTAAATCATGATATATCACACTTTTAGAAAAAAATATTTATGTTTTATAGAGCAAAATCAAAATAAATTTTGGTGTGACACAACATGATGGAAAAAATTGGGCTACTTGTGATACAAAATACTTTGCGAATTGTTTTGAAACTTTGGCATTTCACAACTTAGAAATTTTTCGTATTTTGCAACATATTGCAACGTTCACAATTTTCTATAGTTGTGATATGTCACAACAACGTGTCATGTCTGCAAAAAAATTACACCTTTGTGAGATGCTGCATCTCAAAATTATTTCTCATGTGACACATCACCAAAGTAAAATATTTCTAAAAAAATAAGTCACAAAAATCCAAATTTGAAATTATGCGACATGATCACTTTAACACATGAGAAAAAAAGTTCTAATAGTGTGATACACTTAAAATATAAAAATTTCTAATGGTGCAAAATAAACATACTTATCACATCAAACAAAAATCTTTATAGGGCATGATAAAATCTTTCATCACAAAAACAAAGTTCTCAAGTGTACGATATTAGCCATCCATGACCTAAAAAAAAAAGTGACAAAAAGGTCAACTTTTTCTTTTATATAAGAAATTTGGACTAAGTTTTTGTTTTCAATACATTATGTGAAAAAATAAAACCATGAGTGCATCACCCCATTCAAGATACCAAATATTCAAATATTCCCCAAGTCTTCCACAATCATAGGAGCTCATTTCACCCACTTGCAAGCAATGATTTGTCACCTTTAGGTAACAAATATAATTGACAATAGAATTTATTATTTTCTTCATATTCAATTCATCATTAGCCATTAGGATTATTCTATTTATTTTATTTTCTACCTAGCCTCTTGGAAAATTAAATAACATGTAAAATGATTTAAACAAAGAAATAGGACAAGGATTATCACATAAAATACGTCTCTCAATTCATCATATATGGGGACTTGAAGCCTTGACTAATAAATATCCATCATAGGGAACTCCAATTGAGAATATTTACATATTCGTTTCCAAGTTTAAGAAAACAGAAACTCAACTTAGATTCACTTTGAATTTGACTTCCCCCAATACCCAATATTATAAACAGGATATGCCACTATCGAATGGGATACCATAGAAAAGTATTGTAAATTTATCTAGGAATATATGGGTTAGGGATTCATGAAAATGAATTGTATTGTTTCTATGTTCACTAGAGAATCCAAACCCACGACTCATATCTAATGAAACTGTAAATTTTCCTCTTCCATGTGACTAGAATCTAGATGGGTCTCCTATCCCAAATGGTATGAAGTCTAATTGGGACCTTACATCAAGGATACCCCTTTGTTTTTGTGCATGTAATTTCGTCCACATCAACACTCCACAAACATCCTTTCTTTTAAATAATAATTCTATACCAAAAATTCAAACCCTTTATACCATAAGGTATCTTTCTACCAAGTATAGTTGGTAGTAGGGCTGGGTTACTCCTTAAGTCATTGGATGAGAGAAACAATTTGTCATTGTTATGATATAAATACTTAAGATATCATAAAAGAAAAAAAGTACACACCATGTATATAATGTGATCTTAAAGCACAACTCAAAGATAGATAAGTTATACAATAACTCCTTAAAGAATAGGAGAACCTCCTCCAAATACCCAATTACATTCACACATCACAATTCACATCTCTCCATAATGTATACATAATCTCTGTATATACTTGTTCACACACTACACATGAGGCCCCTTTAATATTAGGCCAACCCTATTACATATAAATTTACACATTACATGTACATTTATCCCCATATATGTCGCCCTTTGGGTTCATATCATATAAATTTAACTCCATATATGTCCCCCTTGGGTCATAACATAGTAACCTCATTCAAAAATATGTATCCTCAAATCTTGCAATTAAAGACTTCATATGTGATGAAACAAAGTGATATTATTTTCTTATGTTCCTTCTTTCTTCATTCCATTTATTATGATCCATCCATACAAAATCAATTCTTTTAGGTCTTAATCCTTGGTGTCTAGTTGTTACATAATTTCCTTTCCTTTGATTCCATGTATTGTTTTCATAACTTCTCCAATTTGTAGTGGTTGTTGGTCTCTGATAATGGTTTTTTGAAGATTGGTTTTGTGATTCCTTGTTATTGGTCACATTCGATGGTTTTCCTTCACTTTTCACGTGCATTTCATCTATATTCATTTCAAATACAATGACATCCTCTATCCTCTTTTCTTGGTCTTTGATTACTCTATCCTTCTAGATAATAACATCATATTTTGCATGTACATCCTCTAGATGCAGTTCAACTTCTTCAAGTATCTTTCAGTGACCTTCTTGAATATTTTCTTCATTCTCCTTTTGAATTTTCAATGTCACCCAATTTATGAAATTCTGACATCCTTCTTCAATTATGGATTGCATTTTTTATTTTACCTCATCAATATTTAGGGATTCCTAAACCTTATTGCAAATTTCCTCTTCATGTCTTTTGGTATATTCTTCATCCAAGTTCCTCATTTCTTCTTGATTTTGATCATTCTTATTTTCTTCTTTCAATATTTTAATGTCATCTAGTATCTTTTTATTATGGTTTCGTAATCCACATATCTCTTCATATTGTTTTTTGAAATCTTCCCTTGACTTATAATTTTCCAACTTCGCTTCGTTAATCTTGTCTTTCCTTAAGTTTTAAAATTCCTTAATGATTTTTTCATTAAGGTCTCGTATCTTATATATCTCATCACCCTTATTGTTGATATATTATTTTGATTCTTTTAACTCATTTTTTATTCTATACGTTTCCTCCATTTTTGTATTCCTAATCCATTTATCTTAGAAATTATTTTCAAATTATTGTGATGTGTTGTTCTATCTAGTATATTTATCAACAATCAACCACCACTTCCAAGATTCACCAAAAAAATATCTTCCTGCATCTGAAAGATCAATATCGTATTCCTTTACCAACCTCAACCATTCCATATGATTGATTTCATCTTTATCTTCATCTCCTGTAAATTTATCTATTTCAATTGATTCTTAAGTGAGGTATAAGCCCAACCCTCATCTTACAATCTCAATATGTTGAGGATAATGATATAAAATAGTTATAATACCCTTTCCAATATAATCGTATATAAAATAGTTATAATCCTTTTCCCAATATAATATTCTATGTTTTCTCTTTCCAATAGATTTTTTATCATCTCAATCAAACATCTCAATAAAATGTTATGATATTTTTAAGTTAACATAAATTTGAAAACCTTGATTTGGAGTCTATACTTCTAGCCGACCTTCCTTCTGATGTATTTCTGAAATTTTGCCCCCTCTAAGTCTAAAATTTAGCTATGTATTACAATGGTATGTATTCTCTACAATTCCATAGGTCTGACTATCATATGATGTGACAAGTGAAAGTTATGGTAATTTTCCTAGACTTTTCCGATTTGTCTCCTTTCCTGGAGAGAGAACTTATACATAATTCAACATGTCCAAAATTTAATACCTAAATCTAAAAATTGTACTAGAAATACTATGGATTTTCCTATTTCAAATCCAACTAGTGTCACTGAATTTGGATCCTGTAGTGACCCCTTAGTTACGACCATGGGTGAAGAATTTTTTTTTTTGTTTTTTAAGAATCAGGAGGCAAGAAGGCAACAATGAAAACAATTTAACCACACCACAGACAACGAACATAAGCACATAACCTAGGAAACATGAAAGTATGAATCCACTCACTGGCATAAGGGCAATTGGGCAAACATGCGCAGAATAACATGGAGGAACGAATACTCGCCCGACGCAACAAGACACTCCTACACACTAAGGGACAACTTCCCCTTCCCAACACAACGATGTTGACGAACAAGACTAGAACCTCATGTCACACAAACCAAACACATGAAGGCATTCCACCCATGCACCCAAGAAACTTACCATGCTCGACAACATTCCACAACATGCACCGACTCCAGCCAAGTTTTCATTCATCGCTATCCCATTGGGCATGCCATGATCCCCTCATCAGGAATCATGTCGTGCCCAGGTGATAGATGCGTCGATAAACTTGGCACCACTCATCCTATTAGGATTGAGGACTCTACGTAAATCCCACGTGCTAGAAACCAAATACCAAAAGAAAAACCACACCCATACCCCAACAACAGGTCGACGAAACGCCAGAGGGCGAAGACAAGGGATGACGCAAGCCAATACACGACATCATCCCTGACCCAACCAATCACCCAGTCAAAACCAGTCAATGATTACAATCTATTTTAACATGGGCTCCATTCTAAATGGGGCACATCATAGTTACAATTAGTCAATAATGCACCCACTAATTTAATGTTAATATAATCAATCTTGCAACTCTAAGTAATCAATACTAAAAATATAATTATAAATACCCTCTAAACTCCATTATAATCAATTTAGCAAGTCTAAAATTGGCAATCTAGTCTTTACTCACCAACCTAATTTTAATCATTATTACAACCTAAATGGACAATTCTATATTAATAAAAAATCTCCATCCAACTAGCCATTAACTTGAATAACAATATTAACAATCTTGATGTAGGATGCTACCATTATAACACTTATGAACAATTTAATCTCAACATGTAGTCCAACTATATTGATCGAACCAACAATACTAGCTGTATATTATCATTGAGAAGGAAACTGTTAACTACTAACATCGTTGTAGCAATATAACAAGGCAATTAACATAACAATTACCTAATGATTAAATTAGCAATAACAAGGAAATTTACATGAATTTTATCATAACAAGTAATATCACAATAACAAGGTGATTAACATGTTGATTAACATTACAATTAATATAACAATAACAAGGAAATTACATGACTATTAACATAACAATTAATAGTGCAATAGGAAGGTGATTTACATAACTATTATCATAACAAGTAATATAGAAATAACAAGGCGATTAACATGTTGTTTAACATAACAATTAATACAACAACAACAAGCCAATTTTTATGACTGTTGTTGGAGCCGCACTGTTCTTTCACCCTACACGAATTTTCAAAGTTTGATACTTGAAATCTGAGGATGTTTTTCTTCTCCTTCCGAACCTCATAAAGCTTTCAAAGCTTGTCACATGAATAGCGATGCATTTTTGTGCCTTAAAATAAAATTCATTTTTTCGCAAGAATGTTGCTCTCTTGTTTCATTTCGGGATGTCGCCAGTTGGACGTTTTAGATATTCGAATTTACAAGTCCCGAGTCGCGAAACTGCGAAGTCACTCTTTCAAAATTTTCACCCAAGGCATTAACTACGGTAAACCATTTAACCCATGATTAGACATTGTCGGGGTTTCGCGACTCGTCATTTCTCGACCCTAAATTTTTGTTTTCTCAACCCCGAGAGCCGAGAACGCGACAATTTTTGAAATAACTATAATCAAGAAACAGGAGTAAAGAAACTAACCATAGTTAAACTCGATTCTTGGCACATCGCCTCTCGACATTTTCTCTCATAAAGTTTAAGTGTCCAAAACTCCGATTCGCGAAGTCGCGACATAATTATATTGAGCCCTAATTATCGCCGCATCGCAATATCGCGACTCGGCATATCGTTCCTCTAAAAACTTGTCTTCAAATTCCCGATTCACGATCCGGTGATTAAGTTAATCATATCATTAAGGATCCGCTACATCATGATCATTGTTAATTAATGCCAAGATCGGAATTCGCAATCTCGCGAGTTATAAAATCAAAACGATAAAGGGAAATTCACAAGATGACGAAAAACGAGGAAAGCTATAAGTCATTAAGATTGGAAACTTTTAAAATCAAACGGACTACGTCCCGCGCTTCAAGGTTGGCACACTCCACGAGGTGTTTATTCATTTACTCTCCATAACTTGAGTGCCTGTCAAGCCGCCCAATATTCATGACATTAATGAAAAATCTGGGTAAATCCACGATGAAAGTAAGATCGAATTTTTTCAATTAATCTGGTTTTATTCGCGATTTGACGGACTGATGACAAAGTACATGGTTTTCAAAATATATACGAGGCTTTGTTTTATTTGTTAAAAAGAAAACATTTCTTGTCAAGTGTATAGAGAAAGATTTCTCTGAGTGAACTAGCCTCTGTATGTATACGCAGGTTTATCACAGAAGAACGAAAAAACCCGCTCCAGCTATGGCACCAAGGAGAGGAGCTAAAGCAAATGTCGAAGCCGCCGCACAGGGTATAGACAATATCTCGGATACTTCGCCTAGGACGGGCGGCTCAGTATCTACCTGGTCTTCTATTACAGATATCCTGAAATCAGAATTAGTAAACTGTTCAGATTCTAATGACTATAACTATGATATCATGAAAGACGACATGAACACTAGATACAAGACAATTGTTCAGTCGAAAATGCACTTGGTGGCAGCCAGACCTCGGTTGATCCCGTATTTCGATATGATCCGATGGGAATTGGATCACGTCGACCTGCCTTCCAGAACTATTCTGAACGACAGACAAAACATGATTGGAACTTTTAGGCCCGAGCATATCCAGTCTATGTACAAGCTGCCCGCAACCTCTGAATACACATTAAGCAAAGAATTCTTCACAGAATTCAAGAAGAAGGAGTGCGAGGAATTTGACAAGACTTTTCTAGGCTTGATAAAGGATCGGGTATATCGTCCCTCCACCTTCAGGGTGAACAACGAAGGTGTGTATTCAATTTCTTCGCTGGAACCAAACTACAGGTATGTGGCCATGATGACTTGTCGGCTTTTCAGATCAGAGGACACCGCTCATTTTCTCGTTCAGTGGGTACCCCTCATTTTTCGGGTAGCCGAAGGTTCCACATTCAATTGGGAAAAAATACTCTCTGATAATTTGTTTAACAAAATCATCGAGTACCAGGAGCAGAAGGCAGCCGGTAAGCCGTCCAAATTTTACATGTCCGCGTATATCATGGACGCGATTTGCTCCCTGACACCTTTTCCTTTGATGAATTGGGCTTGGAGTCCGTCCGAAGAAAAAGCCGTGCATGAGTACCACGATAAACTGTGGGAAAACAATGCAAATGAGTTCATTTATGAAATTTTTAATTGGGTGATGGTGCCCCTGCATGTCACCATTTTTGGTCTTTTGCCACCCCGCATATCGGATGGCATTTTTGTGAACCTGAGTCAAATTGCCGACTGGTACGTGGAAGAAGAATTCTCTTATTTCAGGGTATTCGGAGCTGTTGTTCCTCCTTTAGCACTCCCACAATTTATCCCCGATAAATTGGCATGTCGTGAGATTGCTCGGCAGAGAGTAATCGGCGGTGTGAGCAAAGAACTAAAAGCATCAACAAAGAAGGTATGGCCGTCTTTCCCTATCCGGCTTAATTCATTTTCCCTGCTCGATTTCGGACATGCTAAGGCTGAAGCTGCAGCTTTAGAAGGCTTAAATGTGGCCTATATTGAATATAAAAGGCATGATCCACGGAGGATC
>ML781340.1:711036-742124 GCA_009831015.1 Picea engelmannii
CACTACTATAGTGAAGCAAGTTCACATCACAGTAATTGTCCCTTGTCTTTCCTCTGCACCGGCTATCAGCAGGTGTAAGACCAAGCTACAGTTACAGGATTTTGTGTTTACTTGCACCATGTCAATTACGTTTATGTCAATTTATTTTTCCATATATGCGTGAGCTTTTATCGATAAGAATTTTACGTTACTAGTATCATACGTTCTTATCTTATTTTACATATTTTACAAAAATCATACAGTTACGGGAAAGGGCCTTTCGTTTGTAGTCCCATTTCGCTCTTCATACGAATATTTCTCTTATCTTCGACCAAATCGAATCAGCCATTAAAATCTTTATTACATCACTTCCATATCCTTACTGTTCCTAAATGACTGTACCCATGGTAACTCAGCCCAATATTCAAATCGGGATATTAGATCAAACTAATATTGCGTTAAGTCTTTTCAGCACGACCCTTAGAACTGCTAATACCCGGGAAGAATTAGAACGTTCATGGGCGGCCATTGAACGAGATATCGCAATCCAGGAACAGTTGGAAGCTAGGCGTAGAGAACGTATAAATCTCCCTTAGTTTCCCATACCAAATGAGACTTCATTATTGTATACATATTTTGTCTCTTTTCAGATGCCTTGACACTGTACTTTAAGCCTTAGTACAGACTCAGGATCAACAACTGTTACATAACAATTAATAGCTCAATAACAAGGTGATTACATATTGTTAACCATTTAACTTGTTGCAGCAATTAATCAATAAGAAGTAATCTGTTGATCATTAACTCACTGTAGAAAATAACATGGAAATTAATCTGGCAAATAATACAACATTTAACATTGCAATTTAACATGGCAATTAACAATAAGAAGGAAACTGCTAACCATTAATATTGCTGTAGAAATTGTTCTGGAAATTAATATGGCAATTTATATAGCATTTATCATTGCAATTAACATGGTAATTAATATGGCCAGTAACACCACTTTGGTAATTAAATTTTGGTAGTGAGAACATTGGGTATACACTCTAAGTAAAGGAGAATAAAAGGACAATACAAAACTGCAGAAGGATCAACTAGTGGTCATTCAACAAGAACTCAGTCAACATTCAAGGCAATTTTGTGTCCATTCCAGCAAACGAAGTCATCATTCTAACTAGCAATTTGTGTCCCTTCAACAATGAACTTAGACAATGAATTTAATGAAAAATTCATGGTCATTTCAACAACAATCTCAGTCACGTTTTAAATGGAAAAAGAATGGGAATTTCAACAACAACTTAGCCAAATTTTAAAAGGCAAAAATGTGGGCATTTCAACAACAATCTCAGTCACGTTTTAAATGGAAAAATCGTGGGCATTTCAACAACAACTCAATCAAACTTTAAAAGGAAAAAACATGGGCATTTCATAAGCAATCATAGTCACGTTTTAAATGGAAAAATCGTGGTTTCACTTTTTCATTTCCCGGATTCCAAATGAAAATGCTTAGAGGAATAAACAAAATTCTTTCCCTTACTAGGGTACCAATTATAAAAACGCAGACAGGGAAATGAATTCGGGTTTTTTTTTTTCCATTTCCAGGATACCAATACAACGCAGACATGAATAAAAAAAAAAATGTTGTTTGATTTCCAGGATACCCTATATAAAATGCAGACAGGAAATTAAATCATTTTTCCATTGCCAGGATACCAAATATAAAAATGCAAACAGGGAAATTAAATCGTTTTTCCATTTCTAGGATACCAAATATAAAAATGCAGATAGGTAAATTAAATCGTTTTTCCATTGCGAGGATACCCAATATAAAAACGTAGACATGGAAATGAATTTGTTTTTTTCCATTGCCAGGATACCAATACAACGCAAACATGAATAACAAAAAAACGTTGTTCCATTTTGAGGATACCCTATATAAAATGCAAAAAGGAAATTAAATTGTTTTTCCATTGCCAGGATACCAAATATAAAAATGAAAAAATGGAAATGAAATCATTTTTCCATTGCCAGGATACCCAATATAAATATGCAGACAGGGAAATTAATTCATTTTTTTCCATTTCTAGTATACTAATACAACGCACACAATAGTAAGAAAACCACAAGGATCCATTAGGAAAAGTCATTGAAATGATCACAGGGATTCTATCAGTCAAGGCACGGAGAAAAACCAACAAGGACATAAGATAATCCATACACAGAGGTCTTTACTAGATGGTGCAAGTCAAAAGAATCAGCCAAGGACAACAACGAAGTTAGACGACTGATAGGAACATCCTTCAGTCATCATCCATGCACAGAAAATAAGGGAATTGAGATCCATAGGTCTATTAACGCTGAAGAGAAGATCCTAGAACAGGCTCTTGGCCAACTGCTTAGGCGAGGACTGGTGAGCTAGGGACGAAAGGCAAAAAAAACCACAATATTCACAAATAAATACACCAAAGGGAGGTCAAGTCATGGTGGCAATCGAAGGCCATGGGATTCAATCAATCATCGAGCTAGGCTAAGGAAACATTTAGTCATCAACTAGAATGATAAAACAATCAAATTCCTTACCCAATTAAACATGCATATCCAAAGAATAAATCATACTACAATCTACCATGCAAAATTAAAGAAAGTGTATTGTTTCCTAATCGCCCTCTCTGAGTTGAGGTCTTGCATGATTCAAGAAACTCTCTCTTTCCAACCGATAAGACTTCACTAGTACCTTCTAGCCAATGCTAGGGGTACTCTTCTTCCCCCTTATCCCCCTGAGACACAAAGGGTCCACACACACTAACCAAAGAATCAAATAACTCCCATCTCGCCTCGCAAGGCCGAGCTACCACTCCTCACTGAGCTGGGTATCCCATCTCCCACAAGCTAATTCAGTCAAGTATAGATTTTTGTAGTGTAACGTTAAGCACAACATAAGGCATCCATCATCCTTCTCCTCCCTCTATTATATAGAGTTTTGAAGTCCCTTACTTTCCCAAAATAACATTTTATTTAAAGTTTAATAAATTAATTCATAAAAATCCTCCTCGTGCATTTGTCACCCATCCTCTTCATTCCTCCAAAAACTAATTTCTTCAATTAATTAATCACCCTTATTTCCCTCACCCACCTAGAGTCACTCCTAGAATCGCTCCTAGGTGTCCCCAAATTCTCTTACAGGTTTTAATGACTTTCCCCATTATTAATTTGCTAGTTCAGTTTAAATTAGAAAGTTCTTAAATGGTAGATACCTTACTAATTTGGACTAACTTCTTTTTCCTACTGTTTCCCCTTTCTTTTAAGGTTTCCTCTTTTTCCTAGTTTCATAATTATTTTAGATGTCCCCCTTTTCCCCTTTTTAATGAATTAAATTTTTAATTAGCATAAAAAGTAAAACAATCATTCCCCTTTTTAAGTTTTTATCCCAAAAGATTTTTATAAAACACTTTAATTGCTTACCCCCTTCTTGTCACAAGGTTAATGAAGATTATCTTTATTATTTATTTTATTTAGTTTTTTATATATGTTTATTTTTATTATTATTATTTTTTTATAAAAAGGTAAAATTTTACCACCAGCACAGATTAGACCTAGACCTTAATTTCCTAGGCAGGGCGACACATTTTTTTAGGGAAAGGTTTCAAATCTTCCTCAACACTTTATTGTCCTAAAGCCATCTAGGTTTATTCATTTATTAAATAACCATGTGGCGTGCCCTTCAGGATGCACTAAGTGCTCCAAGGGTGTCACTCGCCTCTTTCTGTTTATCTTGTGAAACATGCCCTTCAGGACACACCACATGCTCCAAGGGTGCCACTCACCTCTTTTCATTTTTCTTGCATGACGTTCCCTTCAGAATGCACCACATGCTCCAAGGGTGCCACTCGCCTCTTGACTAACTTGGTAGACATCAATAACCCCTGGATTAAACACTCCACCAGGTGATCTTATGGGAACCTAAGGGCCTCTAAGGAATAATGCCCCTGCCTTATTGTGTGCCCCTTAGAATTATCATGAGCGACTATCACATTCTTCCCTCATGGCATCGTGGTCCTATCGAACTAGGTAACCATTAACCTATAGTTTGACCCAGGATGAGAGTTCTAGTAGGATGTGGTAGGGATGTTGTCGACACCTCTCCCTCAACATCTCTGGTAGTCCTACATGACCCCTCTACTCCACATGTGAGTCTGGTCGACAAGCTATTGCCAGCCTGCATCATCAATGAATCATGTCAGAAATATATCCATAATCATATAGTCTAATCATATGCACTAATATCACATATAAAACATTCAAAGCCCAATAGTTCACTCCCTGACTCGTTCCAGAGTCCAAGGGGTTCCATCGATGCCTCTGTATCCTCAAGGTCCGAAATAATACACGCTTAGTACGACTGAGTCAATAGAACCTGTCTATGTCAATGCAACAAAACAACATGACATCGACCCATAACACTTCATAATCAAAATCAATGTGTTAATATCATAATAATATGGATCACTTACGAGCAATTTTACTCAAAGAATAAGTTCGCTCAGTGAGAAAGAGAGGGATGTTACATATGTGGCCATGTTTTCAGATAGAGGTGGAGTATGCATGTTTTTCATTGATGTCAAAGATCAGCATGATCAGTAGCGTAGTGATAATGGCATGACAATGGCATGATCAATAGTGAATAGAAATAGTGATTGTTGGATCCCATTCAGAATTGTCGATGACCGTCAGATATGAATTCAGATAGGAGGAGAACACAGTAGAAGAAAATAGATCTCAGGCATCATATCTTAGCCTGAAGATCGACCGTCGTTAGATCCATAAGAAGGATCATGGTATTTACGTGAAATATGAATCGGGCCTAAAAAATCCAAAAAGAAGGAGGACCGTCCATCTTTAAGAAGGACATGTGGCAAGTGACTAGAATTTCGCTGACCTACACATTGGAGGAGTCAACAAAACATGGTGTGGGAACTTGCGATATGAAAAATCTCGAGAATTGATCTAGACCTTTGGATCAAGGTATGTTGTGGAACATTGGATGTAGAGGGCACATGGCAAGAGATTGGCATTTCGCTACTAGAAAGTCAAAGAAAGGAGGTTCTCTATCCTATGAAATCGCGAAATGTGAAACCAGAACTTAATCTGAGTTGTTGATCAAAGGGAGATCATGGACCATTGATCAGGCATGATGAAGGCCTGTAAAGTTGTGAAATCATGATAAGATATTGACCATTGATCCAAGAGGGACATGTGGTGAGGGATTAACATTTCATTGATTGGAAAGTCAAAGGAAATAAATGCTCTAACCTTGCAACTGGCGGTATGTGAAATCGCGATAAGGTCTGGGCTATGGTCATAGACAAGGTCACATTGTCGAAGGCTTAAGGGAAGGAGATAATTGCTAAGATCCATTTCAGGAATCACAACTTGGAGTGGCAAGACCCTTCATCATAGGAATCCTGAAACGCGAGATCGCTATGAGATCTGGACCATTAGATCATTGGATATCGCGACCGTTGATCAGGATTGATGAAGTTCATAAGTTCACCAAATGAGAAACACCTTTTGATGTAGGTCGTGGTCACCACCGATGGTCATATGAGAGGGAAGAGCTAGCATGAAGCTAAGCTCCATTTCTAGGATCGCAACTTGGAGCATTGAGACCCCTCGACACAAGATTGTCAAAATGCAAAATGTGAAACGCATCTTGATTGGGCCCATGGTCACAACCAATAGGAATATGTGATAAATAAAAGACCTTGCAGATTTAATGCAACGATGCTGGTTATTTGAGCATCTGATCGAAGGGCTACTATTGATCTTTACGATTAGTTGTTCAGTTATGATTCACATAGAATAATTGAATCATGGTTCTTGGACAGTTGGAAATTGAGTGGTTGAAGCATTGTTGGCCTAAGTATTCAAGGTGTAATTGAAGTTGTGTGAAGTGCATAAAAGAAAGACAGAGTGACTGTGAATTTTTGGTTGTTCTAAATGAAAAATGAGTTGAACTGTAAGAAATGGAAAATTACAGTATGCGCAGTGTGAGACCGATAGTATGTGCAGTGTGAGATAAAAATCAGAGACGAGTAACAGATGTTGAATAGACATAAGCAAGAGAATATTTGTAGAACAAGTTGAAGCAGAGCAAAATATTAGAATAGATAGAAGCATAGAAGAATTGCAGGACAGAAGAAAAGTGGTAAGAATTGAAACACATGCATTGTTGGTTATTCAATCATTTTACTTATAATCAGGGAGGTAGGGTGGTGTTAGGGAGGACTTTGGTCCTATGATATTTGAGTTGGTGCTTGAATATTGGGAGTTGTAGCTTCCATCTAGTTGTGGCTAGAAAACAAGGTGGCAGGGTGGTGCTTGGGAGAACACAATGTTTTTTGCATGCAAGTTGGTGCTTGTATAAGTGCAAGTAGGTGCTTCTATTCATTAGGTGCTGGAACACTCAAGGAGTTGGTGATTCCTTCTAGTCGGTGCTAGAGAAACTAAAGAGTTGGTGCTCTCAACAAGTTGGACCTTGTAAAATAGAGGTAGTAGCCTCACTTTGACTTGGTGCTCAAACATAGATGATGTGCAAAACTTAAAAGACTACCTATCATTTCGAAGAAGAAGAGGTTTTCTCCCTTTATGGGTTTCCTTGTGAAAATATGTCTCTGTGTATATCTTATGTGTGATCGATGCTCATTATTTATGTTGTTCATATGATGTATAATATTTATGGTCACTTGATGAAATATTAAAAATGGTTTAATAGACTTAAAATTGTTTAAGCACAGTAACAACTGATTCACCCCCCCTCTCAATTGTCTTAGTAATTTCAACAATTGGCATCAGAGAGGGTTGATTTTATTTAAAGGTAGACCTGTAAGCTTAAACATGACAAGTCATGAAGGGACTTCAGCCAATAAGACTCCTTTGTTTGATGGAACAAATTTTTCCTTTTGGAAGGTTAGAATGAGAACATACCTAATGGCCTTAGGTGCTAATGTTTGGGATGTATTAGAGACTGGATATACAAATCCTGTTGTGCTGAATTCCGAGGATGATAAGTTAGAATTTAGCTTTAATTCTAAGGTAATGAATGCTATCTTGAATGGACTTGGTAAAGATGATTTTGTAAAGGCGATGCATCTTGAAACTGCTAAAGCTATGTGGGATAAACTTATTAACAGTTATGAAGGAAATGAGATAGTAAAAGATGCCAAACTCCAAACATATAGGTTGAAGTTTGAACAACTAAAGATGAATGAAGTTGAAATAGTTAGCAAGTATTGTTTAAGAGTTGAATAACTTGTGAATGCCATGAAGGGTCTTAGTGAGAAGATTGAAGAATCATTTTTAGTTCAAAAGATTTTAATATCTCTCCTTGATAAATTTAATCCAAAAGTCTCTGCAATAGAAGAACTAAATGATCTTAAAACTCTGTCCATTGATCAACTCCTAGGAACTCTAACTATATATGAAATGAGAATCAACAAAGATAAATCCATTACTAGAGAAGCACATTTTAAAGAAGACAAGAATGCTGATTCATATTTAGATGATATTGAGGCAAAATTTGTGAGAATGTTAAAGAAATGATCAGGAAAATATGAAGGCAATCTTCCCTTAAAATGTTTTAACTGTGGTAAGATAGGTCATTTTGCATCTAAGTGTCCCAACCAGAAAAAGGACCAAAACTCTGATGATGAAAAGAAGTACAAATTCAAGAAATATAGTAAAAAGAAAGTTTGTGTGCAAACAATGACAATTCCTCAGAATACATAGATAGTGGTTCATCATGTGAAAACAAAGTGAATGATTTTATGCTTAGGGCTATGGGAGATTTTGATGATGAACACACAGGAGGTGAAATTGATGATGAAGAATATGTGGTTGATATGGAAGGTGAATTAATCAGTGCTTTGGAAGAAATTGACAGACTTAGATGTAAGAAGAGAAAAGAAAAACAATTGTTGAAGCAGTTTAAAATGAATGGTGAAAAACCTGATGAAAAATTTTCTCTACTAAAAGTGGAGTTAGAATAGGCAAAGAAAATAGAAGACATATTGAAACAACAGTTGTCAGAGAAGAAAGCCAGGTGTGAAGCCTTAGAAGAAGAGATAGTAAAAACTAGAAAATAAATGGAGAAGTGTAAGGGATTGTATCACCAAAATAAGCCAAGTATTAAAGCCTCGGAAGAATTAACTTCCATTCTAAATCAACAAAGGAATCCAAAGTTGAAAGTTGGCTTGGGCTATGAAGAAGGATCAAGTATTGATCATCCAAGTAATACAAAACCCATCAAGTTTGTCAAATCTACAATCATTGAAAACAACCACTCTACAGAAACAAAGAAAGAAAATCAACCACCAAGAAAGAATGAAAGAAAAAGTACCAGAACCAAATCCGTAGATCAAAGAAATAACACAAACACATTTTCTGATCAAAGAAATCATCAGCATGGATGAAATTGACTACAACCTTTTTTCAGGTAGACATGTTTTTTCTATGGTTATTTTTTTTTTTGTTCTAACTTTGATCACAAAGTTGTAAACTATTCTTTAAGATTTAGATATTTGAAATCAAGATACTCAGGGAATAATTATCTTACATAACAAAGATTGAGACAACCAAGAAACAAACGACCACATACTATAAATCATGTGATGGATGGAGGAAGGATGTAGGTGAAACATAACAACAGTTATGAGCACAACAATTGTTATGATTTGTTATTCAGTGAACCAAAATGTTACATCTGTCATAACTATGGACATAAAGATGCAGATTGTTTCTTAAGTAATTTTAAGCCAGATTCGAATCCTACTGTTGAAAATTTCAAGATTTGGAAGAAGAAAGAAGATGAAAAGTGTAGACTATTATTATCATCCCAAAGACAAAATAATCCCTGGTATATTGGCAGTGGATGTTCTAAACATATGACTGGAGACAAAAGTAAGGTTCTAACTCTAAGTGAAAGCAAATAAGGGAATGTAACTTTTGGAAATGATGCACCAGGAAAAATAAAAGGTAAATGAATGGTAATTTTGAGTAATGGCAAAGGGAAAGCTCAAGATGTGTTGTTTGTATAAGGTCCGAAACATAATCTTCTTAGTGTTAGTCAAGTCTATGACCGAGGATGTGAAGTCGTTTTTACCTCTAAAGATTGTAGAATAAAGTATGTGAATTTAGGACAACTCCTTGCAAAAGGGATAAGAACAGAAAACAATGTCTATGTGTTAAAAGAAGAAAAAGAAGAATGCCACTTAAGCAAGTATGATGAAAGTTGGCTATGGAATAGGATACTTCGACATTTAAATTTTGATCATATAATCAATCTCAAAAATAGTGGGGCAGTAAAGGATCTTCCAAAGATATCAAAGCCATATGATTATGTTTGTAAACCATACCAAATAGGAAATCTTAATCGGACAAAGTTCAAATATAAAAACTTTCCTTCAACAGAAAAACCTCTCCAGTTAGTACATATGGATTTATGTGGACCATCAAGGAAAGAAGGTATAGGAAAATAAAATTATTTTATGTTGATTATTGATGATTATTCTAGACTAAGATGGGTTTCCTTTTTGAAGGAAAAATCTTAAGCATTTGAAAAATTCAAAGTGTTTAAGACTCTAACTGAGAATCAAATAGGAAAAAGATTGAAAGTAGTAAGGTGTGATAGAGGAGGAGAGTTTATCTCATGGAACTTCAAAGAGTTCTATGATAAACATGGAATCAAAAGAGAGTACACAATTCCAAGGAATCTGCATCAAAATGGAGTTGTTGAGAGGCGTGATAGATAAGTACAACAAATGGCAAGATCAATGATGAATGAAAGGAACATACCTCAAAGATATTGGGTGGAAGCAATTCATACAATTTTTCATATCCTTAACAAAGCACATCTCAAACCACATAGTGGTAAGACTCCTTATGAACTATGGTTTGGAAGACCTGCTTCAATCAAGCATTTTAAAGTCTTTGGGAGTAAATGTTATATTAAGAATAATAATGAAAATATTGGAAAATATGATGACAGGGATGATGAAGGTATCTTCTTGGGCTATACTACAAACAATAAAGGGTACAGATGTTACAATAAGAGGCTGCATAAACTAGTCGATTGTATAGACATAAAAGTTGATGAAGAAATCCCAGTCAGAAATGTAAGCAGTGTTGAACCAAGCACATAAGATATAGTTGAAGATGAATATGAACAGGTCCAAGGATAAAAAAGAGAAGAATATGAATCGGATGAAGATACAAATACTCAGGCTAACATAAATCATCATAAAGAAACAAACTCACCTCTCAAAACTGTTAGAAAGAATCATCCTAAAAATTAGATAATTGGAGATATAAATAAAGGAGTTTAGACAAGAAGGAAATTGATTAAAGACTCAGAACAATCTCATGTTGCCTTTTTATCTATGACTGAACCTAATTTTTTTTATGAAGCCAACCATCATGATGATTGGATTAGAGCTATGAATGAAGAGCTTGATTAGATTGAGAAGAAAAATACCTAGGAGCTTGTTCCTAGACCTGAAGACAAGAATGTAATAGGTTCCAAGTGGGTGTTCAAAAATCAAATGAATGAAAAAGGACAAGTTGTTAGAAATAAATCCAGATTGGTCTGTAAAGGGTATGCACAAGTTTAAGGTTAGGACTTTGATGAAACTTTTGCACCAGTGGCGAGATTGGAAGCTATCAGAATGTTTCTTGCATATTCATGCATAAGAACTTTAAAGTGTACCAGATGGATGTTAAATCAACATTTCTTAATGTAGATCTAGAGGAATAAGTATATATGGAACAACCTAAAGGATTCTCATTGATAGATAACCCTAATTATGTCTAGAAGTTGAAGAAGAATTTATATGGACTGAAACAAGAACCACGAGCTTGGTATTATAGACTGGACAAATTTTTACAAGACAAAGGATTCAAGAAAGGTACTATTGATCACAATCTCTACATAAAAATTGAAGGTGATGATTTACTAGTTGTTTTGATTTATGTAGATGACATTATTTTTGGATATATTAATGATTCATCTATTCAATGATTTCATAAATCTATGAAAACAGAGTTTGAGATGTCCATGATAGGAGAATTGTCATATTTTCTTGGCTTACAGGTAAAACATAGTTCTACAAGAATTTTTATCTCTCAAGAAAAATATTTGAAAGAGATGTTGAATAAATTTCAGATGGAAGATTCTTCTCCTATTAGTACACCTATGGTGGTTGGTTGCAAGCTCACTAAAGATGACATTTCATGAGATGTTGATCAAAGGACATACTGATCAATGATAGGCATTCTTATGTACATCACAACATCCCATCCTGATATAATGCAAGTTGTTGGAATGGTAGGTCGTTACCAGTCAGCTCCTAAACAAAGTCACTTGGTAGCTGTCACAAGGATATTCAAATACTTGAAGGGAAAAATTACTTATGGTCTATGGTATCCCATAAATCAGAATTTTCAGTTAACTACTTATTCAGATGGAGATTGGGAAAATTGTGTGAATGAGAGAAAGAGCACCAATGGAGGTTCCTTCTTCCTGGGCGACTCATTGGTAGCATGGATTAGTAAAAAGAAAGGATCTATTTCCTTATCAACTACAGAAGCATAGTACATTGTTGTTGCTACTTGTTGTACTCGAATTTTGTGGATGATTCAAACTCTTGCAGATTTGAAGGTAAACTATATTTTTTCGATTACAATTCACTATGATAACACCAGTGCCATTAGTGTCTCCAAGAATGATGTTCTTCACTCCAAGACTAAGCATATCCCAATAAAATACCATTTTCTCAGAGAACAAGTTACAAACAGAGTCGTTCAACTGAATTATATTCCTTCCATAGAATAGATAGCTGATATATTTACTAAACCATTAAAAACGACCCCTTTTGGATATCTTCGTCAAAAGTTGGGGGTTATAACTTCTTTCGTCTAATCTGTTCACTTGATCAAGGGGAGTACTTATTGAATATCTGTTGTATTTCTAAGCTGCTCATAGTTGACAGGGGGATTATGTATTGCAACAACTCATGGGGAGCATGTTTCTTCTTTGACATTGATGTCAAAGGGGGAGAAAGTGTGGTAATTTCAAGGATGCTACAGTGGTAGTAAATTCAAGGATGCTACAATGGTATAGTTGCATGTTTTTCAAGGGGTTTCCATCAATGCCAAAGGGGGATATTGTTGGCATCTTTTCAGACAGATGTAGAGTATGCGTGTTTTCCATTGATGGAGAATATCAACACAATCATTAGCACAATGATAATGGCATGACAATGGAAAGATCAGTAGTGAAGAGCAATAGTGATCGTTGGATCCCATTCAGAATTCTCGATGATTGTCAGATCTGAATTCAGATAGGAGGAGAACATAGTAGAAGAAAATATATCTCAGGCATCATATCTGAGCCCAAAGACCTATCGTCATTGGATCCATAAGAAGGAGCACAATATTTACGTGCAAAATGAAGCAGGCATACAAAATTCCGAAAGAAGGAGAACTATCCATCTTCAAGAAGGACACGTGGCATGCGACTAGAATTTCATTGACCTGGACATTGGAGGAGTCAATAGAAGATGGTGTGGGAACTTGTGATATGTGAAATCCGGAGAATTTTTTTGGACCTTTGGATCGAGGTATGTTGTGGAACGTTGGATGCAGAGGGTACATGGTGAGTGATTGACATTTCACTGATTGGAAAGTCAAGGAAAGGAGGTGCTCTATCTTATGAAATCATGAAATGTGAAACCATGACTTAAAATGAGTCGTTGATCAAAGGGAGATCATGGACCGTTGATCAAGCATGATGAAGGACCATGAAGTTGTGAAATCATGATAAGATCTTGATCGTTGATCCAAGAGGGACATGTGGCGAGGGATTAACATTTCACTGACAGGAAAGTCAAAGGAAAGAAATGATCTAACCTTGCAACTCGCGATATGAGAAATCATAATAAGGTCTTACCCGTGGTCATAGACAAGGTCACATCATCGAAGTCTTAAGGGAAGGAGCTAATTGCTAAGCTCCATTTCAGGAATCACAACTTGGAGTGTCGAGACCCTTCATCACAGGAATCCTGAAACGCGAGATCGCGATGAGATCTAGACAATCGGATCATTGGACATATTGACCATTGATTAGGCTCGATGAAGTTCATAAGTTCATGAAATGTGAAACACCTTTTGGTGTAGGCTGTGGTCACCACCAATGGTCATATGAGAGGGACAAGCTAGCATGAAGCTAAGCTCCATTTCGGGGATCACAACTTGGAGAGTCGAGACCCTTCGACATAGGATTGCCAAAATGCGAAATGCGAAATGCATCTTGATTAGGCCCATGGTCACAACCAATGGGCATATAGGATAAATGCAAGACCCTGCAGATTTAATCCAATGGTGTTGGTTATTTGACCATTTGATCGAAGAGATACTATAGATCTTTACAATTACTTGTTCAGTTATGATTCAATTAGCATAACCAAATAATGGTTCTTGGATGGTTGGTAATTGAGTGGCTGAAGCATTGTTGGCCTAGGTATTCAAGGTGTAACTGAAGTTGTGTGAAGTGCATAAAAGAAAGACGGAGTGACTGTGAATTGTTGGTTGTTTTGAATGAAAAATGAGTTGAACTGTAAGAAAGGGAAAATTAGAGTATGCGCAGTGTGAGACCGATAGTATGCTCAGTGTGAGATAAAACTCAGAGATGAGTAACATATGATGAATAGATAGAAGCAAGAGAAGAATTGCAGAACATCTTGAAGCAAAGAAGAATTTCAAAACAAATAGAAGCATAGAAGAATTGCAGAACAAATAGAAGCATAGAAGAATTGCAGGACAAAAGAGAAGTGGTAAGAATTGAAACACCTGCGTTGTTGGTTATTCAATCATTTTACTTATAATTAGGGAGGTAGGGTGGTTCTAGGGAGGATTGTGGTCCTATGATATTCGAGTTGGTGGTTGAATATTGGGAGTTGTAGCTTCCATCTAGTTGTGGCTAGAAAACAGGGTGGCAGGGTGGTGCTTGGGAAAACATAGAGTTTTATGTATGCAAGTTAGTGCTTGTATAAGTGGAAGTAGGTGCTTCCATTTAGTTGGTGTTGAAACACTCAGGGAGTTGGTACTTCCTTCTAGTCAGTGCTAGATAAACCAGAGACATGGTGCTCTCAACAAGTTGGATCTTGTAAAATAGAGGTAGTAGCCTCACTTTGAGTTGGTGCTCAAACATAGATGATGTACAAAAATTAAAAGACTATCTATCACTTCGAAGAAGAAGATGTTTTCTCCCTTTATGGGTTTCCACGTGAAAATATGTCTCTGTTTATATCTTATGTGTGATTGATGCTCATTATTTATGTTGTTCATATGATGTATAATATTGATGGTCACTTGATGAAAGATTAAAAATGGTTGAATAAACTTAAAATTGTTTAAGCACAGTAACAACTAATTCACCCCCCCTCTCCGTTGTCTTAGTAATTTCAACAACATGCACCCCCTCTTGGTCTAAACTTCATCCCAAAATTTCATAGTATGAGTGCCAAAATAATGTGTATAACAGTATCATAAGTCTATCTATCAAACCAAAATGGGAACTATTGGTGCATATCATATGCATCCTCCAAGGTCGTCGAGTGTGGACTATAGTTGTCCCAGTGTACCTTGACCTAATCTACTGTTCAACGCCATAGTTGTCGAATGCGATGATCCAGGATGCAGAGTGGCTCAGTTGTGAGCACCCCCTCGTCCAATACCTACAAGGAGCACATGTCAATAACATGTGTAGGATCACTAATATAATGTCTCAAAATAGATACGTGAAAAACATCATGCATATGCCTCAAAGAATCAAACAAGGCTAGTCGATAGGCCATGGGCCCCTTTCTCTCCACAATATTGAAAGGTCCCATGAACCTAGGAGAGATTTTAGCTCCCTTTCCAAAACTTTATCGAGCTCTTATGTGGTTTAACCTGCAAGAAGACTCGATCGGCAACCTTGTAACTACGATTGACACGGTGCGCATCGACATAACGCTTCTGTTAATCCCGCGCTTCTTTAATCCTTTGTCTTATTGTGTGCATTTTCTCTTACATTTCTTGGATCGCTTCTAGTCCCACCAAGACCCTATCCTCAATATGATCCCAACTCAAAGGGATATGACATGGTCACACGTAAAGAAACTTTAAATGTGCCATTTTAATGGTGTTTTGGTAACTGTTGTTATAAGAGAATTCCACCAGTAGCAAGAATTCTTCCCAACTCTTTTTTTGGTCCATCACATACATGTGAAAAATGTCCTCTAAGGTCTGGTTCATTCATTGGATCTACCCGTTAGTCTTCGGGTGGTGCACAGTACTGAATTTAATTTGGGTTCCCAAGGCCTCTTGGAAAATCATCCAATAAAACATGATCCGTGATCATATATAATCCTCTTCAGCACACCATCCAGTCTCACAATCTCACTGATGAAAACTCTAGCTATGTCAGGTGCCTGATACGTGGTATGCACAAGAATAAAGTGATCACTCTTCATCAAAGTGTCTACTACTACAAAAATCAAGTCATGTCTCCTTGTCGTCAGTGGAAATCCAAAAATAAATTCCATTGAAGTAACCTCCCATTTCAATTTTGGAATAATGTGTGGTTGTAGTAATCCTGTTGGATGTCTATGTTCAACCTTTTCCTATTGACATTATAGACATCTGGCCACATAGTTGACTATATTTGCGTTCATTCCCTTCCAAAAGAATAAGGGTTTAGGGTTTTCCCTCATCTTCATGACTCCTGGGTGAGCCATGTACACTGCTTTATTAGCCTTGTTTAGGATGAAACTCCTCAACTCGTCATTTGGTGGTACATAAATTTGATTTTTAAACCTCAATAATCCATCATCGTCAAACGTAAATACTTCAAATACTGGTACCATCATTGTGTTTTTTCCGATAAAACCCTCGACATTTTTGTACCCATTATTGTCACGTTGTAAAGTTAGAATCTTTTCACATAGATTCGTTTGAAGAGGCAACACCAAGAAGATGAGTGGTCTCCAACTCAATGCATCTACCACTTGGTTCAATGTTCCCTTTATGTAAGTAATCTCGAAGTTGTACTCACTAAGTAATCCTGACCAATGTTGTTGTCGCACGTTCAGGTCGCTTTGCATAAAGATGTGTTGTAGTCCACAATGGTCATTCCTTAGTTCAAATTTTCATCGAACAAGTTAGTGTCTCCAAATCTTCAAGGCATATATGATGGCTAACAACTCCAAATCATGTGTCACATAGTTCTCCTCATGCCTTCTCACTTTCCTTGAGATGTACAGGATCACTTGACCGTCTTGCATCCAAAGTCTGCCTAATCCTTCCTTGGATGCGTTAGTGCATGACAAGAAGTCTACGTCCATGTCATGGAATTTTAGTATCGGTGTTGTTGTCAACAACTCCTTGAACCTTTGAAATTCTTCTGTGTATTTCTCGGTCCAAACAAACTTCTTATTTTTCTTCTGCAATTCCATGATCGGAGTTTTTATCTTCGAAAATCCCTTGACAAATTGTCGATAGTATCCTACTAAACCAATGAAGCTACACACTTCCAGGACATTTGTTGGTGTAGGCCATTCCATAATAGCCTCGAACTTTGCTAGCTCCATGGAGATACCTTTGTCTTAGATGACATGCCCCAAGTAGTGAATCCTTCTTAATTCCTGATACAATTTGATACACTAACTCAATTTGATTGACATGCCCTTGATACAATTTGTGCTCTTGCAAACACTGTAGTACCAAGCGTAAGTGCTCGTCATGCTCCTCTGTCATCTGAGAGTAAATAAAAATATCATCTATGAATACTTGGACGGACTTTTCCACATACTCGCGGAACACCCCATTCATCAAACTTATGAATACCCCTGGGGAGTTCGTCAATCCAAACAGTAAAATAGTAAACTCGTAATGTCCAAACCTCATATTAAAGGTGTTCTTAGGGATGTCATCCTCCTTAATCCGTAATTGGTGGTATTCTGACCGCAATTCGATATTTGAGAACACCGTTGTTCCCTGCATTTGATTGAAAATATCATCAATCCTCGACAACGGATAATGATTCTTGATCATTTCCTTATTGAAATGATGGTAGTCAATGAAAAGCCTCCAAGACCCATCCTTCTTTCATATGAAAATAGAAGGCGCACGCCATAGTGACACACTTGAATGTATCAGTCCCAGGTCCAACAATTATTTCATTTGCATTCTCAACTCCTGTAACTCCAGGGTCGACATCCAATAAGGAATTCTTGCTATCGGTTCAGTCCCCGGTTTTAGGTATATGGTAAAATCCAATTCCCTCTATGGAAACATCCCAGGTAACTCCTCCGTAAAGACATCTGCAAACTCTCTCACCACAGGAAGGTGTTCTAGACCTTCTCCTACTCCCTTCTTGTTTACCGCAATGACTGCATAAAGCTTACACTCCTTGCACATGCTCTTCCACAGCTGCAAGGAAGACATGAACCTCAAGGAAACTCCCTGGTTTCATTCTATAATCATGTGTATCTAGCCCTCATCATTGACCAAGCTTAATTGTTTCGTCTTATAGTTGAGTATTTCCTCATGCGATTCCAACCAATCCGTACCGATCACAATGTCATAAGATATTAAGATCGTGATGTATAGGTTGGCCCTGGTGACAAACTCTCCTAGGTTAAGGATACAACTCATAACCTTTCCTCCAACCTTCTATCTAGATCTAGAATCCATCTCTATGAAGATAAACTCATCTTGCGTGATTGCCTTTACCTTAATCCTTTTTAGCAGCACACCAGAAATGAAACTCTCGGTAGCACCGAGATCTATCAAAATACTAAGGGTTTGTTCAACGATGATACCTGACGTCTCGAGCACAGTTGACTGGTGCTCTTCCTGGATTTTATTCACCATTGCATGAATCTAATGGGCCTTGCCCAAATCTACCACAGTGGTGGGTCCGACTGATCTAGATGCTCTAGTCCTCTCCATTGGGCAGTCCTACTGGTAGTGTGGCTCCCCACATGTCCAACGCCCCTTCTTCGGTCCAGTAATCCTAGTACCTGAAGTAGAAGATGACGACCCACCATCCTGGAATCCTAGTTTGTTCTTCATAACAAACCTAAAATGTTGTTGCTGCGGTCGACGATGTTGTTGATGCTATGGTCCCCGATAAGGTGTCCGTGGTTGAGGCATCGGTCGCTGAGGTATAGTGAAAGTGGATACCCTATGGAAGTCATGA
Source organism: Picea engelmannii (assembly GCA_009831015.1). Lineage (NCBI taxonomy): Eukaryota > Viridiplantae > Streptophyta > Pinopsida > Pinales > Pinaceae > Picea > Picea engelmannii. The sequence goes on from ML781340.1 coordinate 729,314, forward strand.
TATCTGGGCATATGTCTAGCTGGTGTCTGATGTTGCTGTGCACCATATGACACTTACCCTGTCAGTCTCACTGGAGTCCTACTCTGAACCCCACTGATAAGCTCCTCCTCTGCTATGAGGGCCTTTTGGATGACATCATGCAAGGTTTGAGGCATCTGAATCCTAACCTTTGCACGTATGTTACTATTGAGGTCAAACACGAACCTGTTGACCTTAAGTTTACCCATGTTAAGATGCGAAGCATACCAGAGAAACTCCACAAAATGAGCCTCATACTCAGGCACCATATGGCCACCCTGTCATAAGTCATTGAACTTGTTGAGATGACACTCAATAAATTCCTCAGATAGGTACCTCTCTCGAAACCATTCCTCAAACAGTTCCCATGACACGTCTTCGAAGACCATGCTCAATTGTGGGAGTAGCGTCTTCCACCATAGAAGAGCGTTCCCCTTCAGTTGAAAGAATGCCATGCAGACCTTCATGTTGGAGGTATAGTCGCAAAGTGCAAAGGACATTTCCATATTCTCCAACCATGCCTCAACGGCTGCACCATCCGAGGCACCAAAGAACTTAGTAAATTTGACCTTCTTGAGCTCACAGTGAATGCTACCAGTACTGATCGGAGTGTGCGGTGGACCCTTATGGGGTGTCAACACTCTGGCCTCATCTCTGTCCAAATGACTGATCGGTGCCTCAGACATGCACTGAAAATATCTCATCATTCTGACCACATCACCTACTTCTATCTTCTCCTTCCCGACAACATATTCATCTTCTTGGGGGTTGGACCCCTTAGGAGTGGATGTTGTTGGAGGCATCATGCCTCCTCCCATAACACCCATCGTCTGCCTCTACAACGTCCTATAACCATGATTACTTGCATGAATAAAAGTCAAATTAATTAGAAACATCATAATCAAACCATATCAACGAAATTTGTAGTGATCCCAAGTCCCAGGTTGAACCCGCTCTAATACAATATGTAACGACCCCTTCATTATGGTCGTGGGCCAAGTAATTTTTGTTTTGTTTTTTAAGAATTAAGAGGCAATAAGGAAACAAAGACAATTGTTAAATGACACCACAAATGAAGAACAAAAGCATGCAACCTAGGCGACAGGAAACTATGACTCCACTCACTGGCACAAGGGAAACTGGGAAAACATGCACAGAATAACAAGGAGGAACGACTACCTTTCTGACACAACAAGACACTCCTACACACTAAAGAACAACTTCCCCTTCTCGACACAATGGCATTGATGAACAAGACTAGAACCTCAAGGTGCATGAACCAAATACACGAAGCCATTCCACCCATGCCCCCATGCAACTTATCACACTCGACAACACTCCGTAACATGCACCGACTCTGGCCAGGTTTTTGTTCGTCATTATCACATTGGGAATGCCATGATCCCCTCATCAAGAATCATTTCATCCTCACGTGATAGATGCATCAACAACCTTGGCACCAATCATTCTACCAGGACCGAGGACTCTAGATAAATCTGATGCAGTGGAAATCAAATACTGAAAGGAAAACCACACCCATACCCCAACAACATGTCGACGAAATTCCATAGGACAAAGAAAAGGGATGATGCAAGCCAATACATGACATCGTCCCTGACCCAACCAATCATCTAGTCTAAACCAGTCAATGATTACAATCTATTTTAACACGGGTTCCATTCTAAATGGGGCACGTCATAGTTACAATTAGTCAATAATGCACCCACTAATTTAACGTTAATACAATCAATATTGCAATTCTATGTAATCAATACTAAAACTATAATCACAAATGCCATCTAACCTCCATTATAATCAATTTACCAAGTCTAAAATTGGCAATCTAGTCTTTACTCACCGACCTAATTTTAATCATTATTACAACCTAAATGGACAATTCTATATTAATCCAAAATCTCCATCCAACTAGCCATTAACTTGAATAACAATAATAACAATCTTAATGTAGGATGCTACCATTATAACACTTATGAAAAATTTAATCTCAACATGTAGTCTAGCTATATTGATTGAACCAACAATACTATCTATCTATTATCATTGAGAAGGAAACTGCTAACTAATAACATCATTGTAGCAATATAACAAGGCAATTAACATAGCAATTACCTAACGATTAAATTAGCAATAACAAGGCAATTTACATGACTGTTATCATAACAAGTAATATAGAAATAACAAGGAGATTCACATGTTGATTAACATAACAATTAATATAACAGTAACAAGGCAATTACATGACTATTAACATAACAGTTAATAGCGCAATAGGAAGGAGATTTACATAACTGTTATCATAACAAGTAATATAGAAATAACAAGGCAATTAACATGTTGTTTAACATAACGATTAATACAATAGTAACAAGGCAATTTGTATGACTGTTTCATAACAATTAATAGCTCAATAATAGGCGATTACATACTGTTAACCATTTAACTCGCCGTTGCAATTAATCAATAAGAAGGAATCTGTTGATCATTAACTCACTGTAGAAAATAACATGGCAATTAATATGGAAAATAATACAACATTTAACATTGCAAATTAACATGGAAATTAACAATCAGAAGGAAACTGTTGACAATTAATATTGTTCTAGCAATTGTTTTGGCAATTAATATGGCAATTAATATAGCATTTATCATCGCAATTAACATGGTAATTAATATGGCTAGTAACAACACTGTGGTAATTAAAGTTTGGTAGTGAGAATGCTAGGTATACACTCTAACTGAAGGAGAATAAAAGGACAATACAAAAATGCAGAAGGATCAACTCGTGGTCATTCAACAACAATTTAGTCAACATTTAAGGCAATTTTGTGTCCATTCCAGCAAACAAAGTCATCATTCTAACTAGCAATTCATGTCCCTTCAACAACGAACTTAGTCAATCAATTTAATGGCAATTTCATGGTCATTTCAACAACAATCTCATTCACGTTTTAAATGGAAAAATAATGGGCATTTCAACAATAACTCAGTAAAATTTTAAAAGGCAAAAATGTGGGCATTTCAACAACAATCTCAGTCACGTTTTAAATGGAAAAATCGTGGCCATTTCAATAGCAACTCAGTCAACCTTTAAAAGGAAAAAATGTGGGAATTTCAACAACAATCTCAGTCACGTTTTAAATGGAAAAATTGTGGTTTCCCTTTTTCATTGCCCGTATGCCAAATGCAAATGCATACAGGAATAACCAAAACACTTTCCCTTACCAGGGTACCAATTATAAAAATGCAGATAGGGAAATTAATTCATCTTTTTTTCCATTGCTAGGATACCAATACAACGTAGACATGAATAACAAAAAAAACATTGTTCCATTTCCAGGATACCCTATATAAAACACAAACATTAAATTAAATCATTTTTCCATAGCCAGGATACCAAATATAAAAACGCAGACAGGGAAATTAAATCATTTTTCCATTGCCAGGATACCAAATATAAAAACAAAGACAGGGAAATTAAATCATTTTTCCATTGCCAGGATCCCAATATAAAAATGCAGACAGGGAAATGAATTCATTTTTTTTCCATTACCAAGATGCCAATACAATGTAGACATGAATAACAAAAAAAAATGTTGTTCGATTTCCATGATACCCTATATGAAAGAAAATTAAATCTTTTTTCCATTCCTAGGATACCAAATATAAAAACGCAGACGTGAAAATTAAATCATTTTTCCATTCCCAGGATACCCAATATAAAAACACAGACATGGAAATGAATTCATTTTTTTTCCATTGCCATGATACTAATACAACGTAGACAATTGTAAGAGAACCATAAGGATCCATTGGGAAAAGTCATTGAAATTATTGTAGGGATTCTATCAGTCAAGGTGCAGAAAAAAACCAACAAGGACACAAGATAATCCATACGCAGAGGTCTTTACTTGATGATGCAAGTCAAAATAATCAGCCAAGGACAACAACGAATGTATACAATAAACAGGAACGTCCTTTGCTCATCGTCCAAGCACATAAAAGTAGGGCATTGAGATCCATAGGTCTATTAATGTCAAAGCGACGACCATAGATCCGCCTCCTGGTCGACTGCTTAGGCGAGGACTGATGAGCTAGGGACAAAATGAAAAAACAACCACAATATTCACAGATCAATACACCAAAGGGAGATCAAGTCATGCTGAGAATTGAAGGCCATGGGAGTCAATCAATCATTGAGCTAGGCTAAGGAAAAATGCAGTTATCAACTAGAACACTAAGACAATCAAATTCCTTATCCAATTAAACATGCATATCCAAAGCATAAAATATACTACAATCTACCATGCAAAAATAAAGAAAGTGTATCGTTTCCTAATCACCCGCTCTGATTTGATGTCTCACGCGCTCTGATCAACTCTCGCTTGTCGACTGACGAGACTTCAATGGTACCTCCTAGGCAATGCTAGGTGTTGTCTTCGTCCCCCTTAGCCCCTCGAGCCACAAAGGGGCCAGGCACACTAACAAGAGAATCAACTAGCTCCCAACTCGCCTCTCAAGGTCGATCTACCACTCCTCAGCGAGCTAGGTATCCCAACTCCCACAAGCTAAGACAGTCAAGCATAGATTTTTGTAGCATAACATTATGCAAAACAGAAGGCATCCATCATCCTTCTCCTCCCTCCATTATATAGAGTTTCTAAGTCCCTTACTTTCCCAAGATCCCATTTTATTTAAAGTTTAATAAATTAATTCATAAAAATCATCCTCGTACATGTGTCACCCATCCCCTTCATTCCTCCAAAAGTTAATTTATTTAATTAATTAATTACTCTTATTTCCCTCGCCCACCTAGAGTCACTCCTAGAATCGCTCCTAGGTGTCCCCAAATTCTCTTATAGGTTTTAATGACTTTCCCCATTATTAATTTTCTAGTTCAGTTTAAATTAGAAACTTCTTAAATGGTAGATACCTTACTAAGTTGGACTAATTTCTTTTTCCTAGTGCTTCCCCTTTCTTTTAAGGTTTCAACTTTTTCCTATTTTCCTAATTATTTTATATTTCCCCTTTTTCCACTTTTTAATGACTTAAATTTTTAATTAGCATAAAAAGTAAAACAATCATTCCCCTTTTTAAGTTTTTATCCCAAAAGATTTTTATAAAACACTTTAATTGCTTACCCCCTTCTTGTCACAAGGTTAATGAAGATTATCTTTATTATTTATTTTATTTATTTATTTATTTTTATATATGTTTACTTTTATTATTATTTTTATTTATAAAAAGGTAAAATTTTACCTCCAACAGAGATTCGACCTAGACCTTAATTTCCTAGGTCGCGCGACACATTTTTTTAGGGAAAGGTTTCATATTTTCCTCAACACTTTATTGTCCTAAAGCCATCTCGGTTTATTCATTTATTAAATAACCACATGGCGTGCCCTTCAGGATGCACTAGGTGCTCCAAGGGTGTCACTTGCCTCTTTTGGTTTCTCTTGCGCAATGTGCCCTTCAGGATGCACCATGTGCTCCAAGGGTGCCACTCACATCTTTCCATTTTTCTTGCGTGACGTGCACTTCAGGACGCACCATGTGCTCCAAGGGTGCCACTCACCTCTTAACTAACTTGGTAGACATCAATAACCCCTGGTTTCAACACTCCTCCAGGTGATCTTGTGGGAGACTAAGGGCCTCTAATGAATAAGGCCCCTACCTTATTGCACACCCCTTAGAGTCATTGTGAGAAACTATCACAGTTTTCCCTCACAACATCGTGGTCCTCTCGAACTAGGTAACTGTTAACCTACAATTTGAGCCATGATGGGAGTGCTAGTAGGTTGTGGTAGGAATGTTGTCCACACCTCTCCCTCAACATCTCTGGTAGTCCTGTGTGACCCCTCTACTCCACATGAGAGTCTAGTCAGCAAGATATCGTCATCCTGCATCATCAATGAATCATGTCAGAAATATATCCATAATCATATTGTCTAATCCAATGCACTAATATCACATATAAAACAATCAAACCCCAATAGTTCACTCCCTGACTCGATCTAGAGTCCAAGGGGTTCCATCGATGCCTCTGCATCTTCGAGGTCTGAAATCCTGCACACTTAGTAAGAACAAGTCAATATCACATGTCTATGTCAATGCAACAAAACAACATGACATCAACCCATAACGCCTCATAACCAAAATAAATGTATTAATAGCATACTAATCTAGATCACTTGCGAGAAAGTGTCCTCAAATAATAAGTTCACTCAATGTGCAAGAGCGAGATGTTACAGATCCTCATTGAAGAATATATTACTATTTTACTTGGCAAACATGTTTGTGACTAGATATAGGAATAGACAAAAACCCTATCTTCCACAGGGTATATCTCCTAAATTATAATGACACATAGCCTGAAATTTGTATCACATGTACCTTGCAATGTCGTATAAATAAATACAAAGTTTCACAATATCAACTATCCCATATAACATGCTATAGTGAAAATCCCAATATGACTTGTTTAAAACTGAATTCATGATGAGTCAAAAACCCTATCTTCCATAGGTTGTATATCTGAAAGTATAATGACCTAGATGCCGAAATTTATACCAAAACTACCTTAATACATCTTCTTAATAATATCCAAGTTTCATTTTCTAAAGAATCCTGGAATTTACATTATAGTGAAAATGATAATATTACTTGCTTGGAGAAGAAAAAAACCCTAGGATCATATCTTTGATACCAAATGATATGATCCAAACACACAAGATATCATAAGAGAACATAAGTACACACCATGTACATAATGTAAACATGTAGCACAACTCCAAGATAGATAATTTATACAATAAATCCTTAATTAATAGGATAACTTACTCCAAATACCCAATTACATTCATACATCACAATTCACATCTCTCCATATTAAGTGCATGTTCTCTATATATACCTATTCATACACTACACATGAGGCCCCTTTACTATTAGTTTGACCATACTACACATAAATTTACACATTACATGTACATTTATCTACATATATTCCCCCCTTTGAGGTTATATCATATACATTTAACCCCATATATTCCCCCCTTGGTTCATAATAGTCATTAGTGAACCATTGTTTATTTACCTCTTCTATCTAATCTAGTACTAGTAAGGATAAGGAATAGAGGCATCCTTCATCCTCATATTTTTAAGACAAACCATCAATGATCACATTCTACTTTACCTTGTTGTACATGAATTCATAATCATATCCTAACATTACAGGTGTTGAAATTATGCTTATACTAAGAGGGGGGTGAATCAATATAATATACTTTTTACTTTATTTAAACATTCATAAATCATTCATTAACTTAGAAACAATAATGACATATAAACTCAAATCACAATGCATAGAGCTTAACATGGAAATCTAATCAGGAGAAAAACATAAAACTTATCTTTGTATATTCATGTAGGAACCAACCTATTGGAGACACCAATCTCCTTAACTAAGCACCAACTCAACAAGATGTAGGCACCAACCTACTGAAGACACCAATCCCCTCAGTTGAGCACTACTTCAACAAGATATGTGTAGACAACAATCCAATATATTCATACATGGATTACTTCTTACTTCACCTCCATGCTTCAATCTACAAACAATCCTTAAAACCTTAGTCACATGTAGCCTTCATGACCTAGACAATATCATAGCATTATTCCATAATATAATCCCTCATGACAATATCACAACTTCAGAATAACATACATTGCATTATCACAAACCTCAAAATAACACACATGATATCATCATAGTGAATCCAACATCACAACATCATAGTAGTCCATACCAAAACATAACAATGTTAGAATAGCACACACGACAATATCACCGACCTATAGTGCACCTTGAGAACAAGAAATACCCCAAGAAAATCCATTAAACTTCTCTTGCACACCTTTAGATACCCAAAAGACACATAAAGAATTTTAGAACACCTCAGATCACTTCTATGCACCTCAAACTTGATTTATTTCTTGGTTTCATTACAAATATGCACATCTATCCTGTATTTATAGTAATTTTGTCCCCACTTTTTGGGCTAATCTGTAAAGGATGGTTGATTCGACCTCAAATTTCTAGATAGGTATAGGTTGTCATATGGAAAAATGCATATCTCTTCATTCCTAGGGATTTAGATGGAATTCCATATCCCATTGGAAAGGTCTTATAATAATATTTCCAACAATATAACTTTTCCTCTCATTTGAGCTAGGTATGCAGGGTAAAAAAACCTTCAAATATAGGGTATGAAAACCGACCATCAAAAATCCAAAAATAATAGTTTTAACAATCTCCATATTGAAATATTTATCTTGGACATTTGTAGGCTTGTAATATTTATCTTGAACGTATGTAGGCTCCCCCTGTCTTTGAAATCAATGACAATAATATTTCCAACAATATCTCTATATTACATTGGTTTCGAGACATCAGATTAAATAATGTATTTTTTTATTTTATGAAAGGTCAGAGCATCTAAAAAATTATAAGAGACAGGAGTGCCAAGGAAATGTAATACTTATTAATAAGAAAATACATCGTTGGTTGAAAGACAGACAAGGAAAACATTTTATGGGGCTATGATTCTACGACAGAAGGGGATAAATGGGATTAGTCTTTTATTATTATTTTTATTTTACCCACCTTGGAATTTTAGAGTGAAAGAAGTGGTTACATGAGCTTCTTGGGCAAAAGGCGAGGCGGTTCTTGATTTCATGTAATTATATAAACACCTCTTGTGGGTTTTTTGGAAGTTTCGTCTTCAAATTATGTTCTTCATTGATTGCTACTCATTCATCATTCCTCTTTCATTATTGTTCTTAGTCGATACATGTGGATGAATTGTTGAGGAAAGAAGCCATTATTTGTTGGTTGTAGTAATTACTAGTGTATTCCAACCATGAATTGATGCCTACATCCCTAGAATGCATTGGAATGTGCTAAAATTTGTTAACAACTGTGAATCTTGAGACTCTCACCTTATAATTTTAGAGAGAAAGAAGTGTTTACATGAACTTCTTGGGGAAAAGGCTAGGTGGTTATTGATTTCATGTAATTATATAAACACCTCTTGTGGTTTTTTTGGGAGTTCACACTTCATTTTTGGTTCTTCATTCATTTATACTCATTCATTATTCCTCTTTCATTATTGTTCTTGGTTGGTACATAGGGATGAATTGTTGAGGAAATAATCCATTCTTTGGTGTCTGTAGTAATCACTCGTGTATTCCAACCATGAATTGATGCCTACATTCCTATGATGCATTGGCATGTGATAAAATTTGTTCACAACTGTGAATCCTTAGATTCCCAATGTAGATATTCTTGATCATATGCACTAGAGCCCTAGAAATAGGTGGAAATCCTGAGGGATTGCATGGTAGTGAAGGGGGTTCATTGTCTTTGGGTGGTGCAGGATCGAGATGAGATAGGTCGTGTACCTTGGAATTTTGTGCATTGAGAAACCTATGAGATATTCATTGTTGATAGGTTTGGGAATATGAGTTTTTCTCTAGAACCCATCCTTGTGGATTCATAGCCATGGATCGAGGGTGATCGATGGTTGAGACTTGGAACAACAACGTGTAAGGTTGGGTGGAATGTTCTTGGTCTGCAACTAGTTGATGATTGATTTTTTTTAAGACAAGTGTTCTCTATTATGTGTCTCTATTCTTGTATATTTATTTCTATTGTGGGTAAAATCATGAATCCGAGTAACACTTTCATGAGAATCAGGTCACAAAAATTGTTAATGGCAATTTTTTAGTTGAACTATTGAATTTTTTCAGCTGAAACATATTTCGACTTAGTTATTTTTTGGCCAAAAGTTAAATTTAATGACACCCTTGAAAAATATAATGACAATTTTAAATCTAACAACAATTTTAAATCTAAATTTAGTTTTTCTATTAAAACTAACTTTTGGCTGAAAACTTGTAACTATGGCACTTTCGAGAAAAGTATCTGTTCACTTCAAATTTCTCCAATTTGGAAAGGAGAAGACTCCTTAAAATATTGTGAGTCATGTTTCAAAACTAGTACCAACATTTTCAATATTGAATGGACTTTGATTTGATACAATTTGTATTCAATTTAATTGTTTTTTAGTATTTTAATTAATTTAATAAGAAAATGCCTGCAGTTTTTTTTTCCAGATGACATAATGATTCAATAAAAAGAAAAGTCAATATATGCAATAATACATAGTAAAAATTTATGGAAATTTTATATTACAAAACATTTCAATGTCCTCTTCAAAAGGGTATTTTTAGATTTTCCTTCTAAATCAAAACTAAGGCACATAGATGGAGCCTCACCAAACATGTTTAAAATCTACAACTTTTTCATATTGGTCAAATCAAAAAAATTGTAGAAATTATAATATTCATTCGTTAAATTCAAAACTATGGTCATAATTTAATAGAGTCTATTAAGTTTGTTGCAGTATATATTTTTTTCATAAAAACAAGTTTAAGAATGAGTATAATCACATCGAATAACATAACTCATTATTAGTCCCTTACTTTTTAAGAACATACTCTCAAACAATTGCTAAATTGACATGTTAAATTTCAGTAATTTGTTTTAAACAAATAGTCAATAGAAAGATACCTATATTCATGACAAGTTTTGTTTTTACTGTAAAGTGAAATTGTAAATAAATAAATAAACGTTTGTTTACCAGAAGTTGAAAAAATTATGAAAATATATTTTATTTTCTCAGAAAACAAGGAAAATAGACACTTGGATTCATGATTGTACCCTTGTGTATTAATTATTATCTCTAGTATTCATTTTTATAATATCCATGATTGTTGGTTATTGTTGTGCATGGTATATTGTTTATTTCTTTTATGTTGTAGCATGAATATTGATTATTGCATGTGAATATTCCATGCTTCTTATTAATTAAAAGTATTCAAAATTTGAAATTAGTTCAAGAATTGCATTCTTGAGGTAGCATGGCCAACCTATTGGTTGCTAGGTATGTTGAAATACCTCTTCATCATTGATGGAAACCCTTAGTCAATTTCATAATACTCCATTTGTCTGCAATTGTCCTTGTGTCTACAATTCTTCTCGTGTCTGCAACTTCTCCCCCTTTGACATCAATGGAAAAGGGTTGTTCCACCTGGGCTTGTCCTTTTCTTCAAGCACTCCAATGTGAGATTAAAAATTATATCTCTAATTTCCCACTTGTTGACAATTGATCATTATCCAGGTTGTATCTACTACAAGTATCCAACATTGATCCTTTTGTTTGATTGTTTTTATTGATAAAACCTTCCACTCCAATTTCATGAAATTGATCTTCTAAACATGGAGAATCTTTAGTATTGACTTTGTTTGAATTTGTTTCTTCCTCCACATTCCTTTCTAACATGGACCAATCTGATGATTTTTTTCATCTAAAAGAGTACTATAAACTTGAAATTCCATTTTCACAAGGAAATGTCCCAACCTTCCTTTTCTAGAAATGTGGTGTACATGATCCAGATGGATTTCGATGGCCTCCCTCCTATTCCGACTGGTTCATTTTGGAATTTTTCCAGTTTGGCATTTTTTTCCTAGTCTTTGGGTCCCTGACTTGCAGGGTCACTTTGAGGCCCTAAATTGTTGGTTGTGGAGCCTGATTATCTTCCTGATTTAGAGGTCTTTTACTTTCAGCCATGTTTATAGCCCATGAAGTATTTACAGCCCAGAAGTATGTACACTCTTCCATGTGGGGGAGTGCAGAGGGGGGTACCCCCTCTGCGGGGTCCGGGGGGCCTATCCCCCTGGTTGGGGGCAAGCAAGCCCGCAAAGAAAAAAATTCCTTGCAAAAGTATATTGTAATTTCATTGTAAATCTTGACCATTCATTATAAGGTCATAGATCTAATGATAGAGATTATGTTAGGGTTTTTTTCCCTAGAAGGAAAATATCTTTTATGAGGGAAATGTATTGCGGCTATGTATGTTGGCAAGTATTGTATTCTGAGAGAGGACACTGTGAGTGAAAGAAGAGGAATTTATAGCGGGTTTTGATGTAGGTTGTATCCCTTCATTTTGTTGGATAATAATAAAGAAAGGACCTGGCAATTTCTCTGGTGGACGTAGCCCACACTGGGTGAACCACGTAAATCTATGTCTCTCTTGTATTGTGTATCTTCTGTGTTTTGTTTCCACATTTGTTTTATTTTATTGCTCCGTGGTCCTATTTTTCTAACAACTGGTATCAGAGCGTAAGGTAACTCGTAGGAAAAGAGGGTTCCTGGTTCGAGTGGGAGCAATGTTGGAAGATGGAAAGTTTAGAGTTGAGAAATTTAATGGCCAAAACTACGAGTTATGGAAGATGCAGATGGACGATTATTTATATCAGAAGAATCTATTCCTACCATTGAGTGGAGTAGAAAAGAAGTCGACGGCCATGAAGGACGAAGAATGGGAGAATCTTGACAGAAAGGCTCTAGGAATGATATGGCTGAGCCTGACAACATCGGTGGCTTTCAATATCTCGAAAGAAAAGACAATGAAGGGTTTGATGGACGCATTGGCCAAATTGTATGAAAAACCCTCGGTGTCCAATAAGGTATTTCTAATGAAGAGATTATTTAATATGAAAATGTCGAAAGGTGGGTCTGTTGCAGATCATTTAAATGAATTTAATACGGTTACTAATCAACTAAGTTCTGTAAAAGTGGACTTTGATGATGAGGTTAGGGCTCTTCTAATCTTGTGCTCATTGCCAGAAACATGGAATGGCTTGGTCATG
>ML781340.1:742987-755244 GCA_009831015.1 Picea engelmannii
CAAGTGTTGTTAGAAGATCTACCAGGTTAAGTATACCCCCTGAACGATACTCTCCTTCATTATATTATTTATTATTGACTGATTCTGGTGAACCAGAATGTTATGAAGAGGCAATGCAGGTAGACACCAAAAAGAAGTGGGAGGTAGGCATGAAAGAAGAAATGGATTCCTTGGAAAATAACAAGACTTGGGACTTGGTTCAGTTGCCTACAGGAAAAAGAGCATTGCAAAGTAAATGGGTTTACATGTGGAAGGAAGAAGATGGAGGAGAAAAGAGGTACAAGGCTAGACTTGTTGTAAAGGGGTTTGCACAAAATAAAGGTATAGATTTTGATGAAATATTTTCTCCTGATGTTAAAATGACTTCAATTAGGACTATTTTAAGTCTTGTGGTAGTAGAAGATTTGCATCTTGAACAGTTAGATGTAAAAACAACTTTTCTCCATGGGGATTTGGAGGAAGAGATTTATATGCAACAACCACAGGGGTATGAGGTCAAAGGGAAGAAGAATTTGGTATGCAGGTTGAAGAAGAGCTTATATGGCCTAAAGAAAGCTCCAAGGCAGTGGTATCTGAAGATTGACAGGTTTATGATGGAACAAGGTTACAATAGATGTCATTCTGATCACTGTGTTTATTTTAAAAGGCTAAAAAATGGAAGCTATATTATCTTGCTATTGTATGTAGATGACATGCTTGTTGTAGGGTCTAATATGCAAGATATAAATGTGCTCAAGAACAAATTAGCCAATTCATTTGTGATGAAGGATTTGGGTGCTTCAAAGAAAATCCTTGGTATGAGAATAACAAGAGACAGGAAAAATCACAAACTGACATTGTCTCAGGGTGAGTAGACAGAGAAGGTGTTGGAGAGGTTTAGAATGAAGAATGCAAAACCAGTTAGTACACCTTTGGCTAGCCATTTCAAATCAAATAAGGAAATGTGTCCCAAGATATAGGAGGAGATAGAATACATGTCCAGGGTCCCATATTCATCAGCAGTTGGTAGCTTGATGTATGCAATGGTATACACAAGACCATATATTACACATGCAGTGGGAATTGTGAGCAGGTATATGAACAATCCAGGTAAAGAACATTGAGAGGCAGTAAAGTGGATTCTCAAGTATTTGAGACGTACTACTACACATGCATTATGTTTTGGAGGGTCAGACACTTTTCTATAGGGATATGTTGATTCAGATATGGTAGGTGATAAAGAAAGTAGGAGGAGCACCATAGGGTATGTTTTTACTATAGGTGGAACAACAATAAGTTGGATTTCGAAACTGCAAAAGGCTATTGCACTTTCAACTACAGAGGCAGAGTATGTTGTTGCTACAGAGGCTAGTAAAGAGATGATTTTCTTACAAAGGTTTATGGAGGAATTGGGAAATAAGCAAGAGAACAACAGGTTGTACTGTGACAATCAGAGTGTCGTTCACCTTGTAAAGAACTCAGCCTTCCACTCGAAAACTAAGCATATATAGTTGAGGTACCACTTCATATGATCTTCCTTGGAAGATGGACAATTGAAGATGGAAAAGATACACACTATCCAGAATCTTGCAGACATGTTAACAAAGGGAGTAACCAGGGAGAAACTGAATTCTTTCTCAGTTTCAGTTGGTCTTCAAGAATGAATATGAAGATGAGAAATTTGCCAGGTCCAAGAAGGTTCAGAGTCTAGCATATACAACAATAGTGGATCTGTTGAGATTAGTCTCCAAGTGGGAGATTGTTGGTTGTGGAGCCTGATTATCTTCCTGATTTAGAGGTCTTTTACTTTCAGCTGTGTTTATACCCAATGAAGTATTTACAGCCCAGAAGTATCTACACTCTTCCACGTGAGGGAGTGCAGAGGGGGTGTACCCCCTCTGCGGGGTCTGGGGTGGCTATCCCCCCAGCTAGGGGGTCTGAAGGCAAGAAGGCCCCCAACGGTGGTTCGTGGGTGAAGCCCCCGAAGCAAAAATTGCCTTGTAAAAGTATATTGTAATTTCATTGTAAATCTAGACCGTTCATTATAAGGTCATAGATCTAATGATAGAGATTATGTTAGGACTTTTTGCCCTAGAAGGAAACCCTCTTTTATGAGGGAAATGTATTGCGGCTATGTATGTTGGCGAGTATTGTATTCTGAGAGAGGAGACTGTGAGAGAAAGAATAGGAAGTTACAGTGGGTTTTGCTATAGGTTGTACCCCTTCATTTTGTTGGATAATAATAAAGAAAGGACCTGGCAATTTCTCTAGTGGACGTAGCCCGCACTGGGTGAACCACATAAATCTGTGTCTCTCTTGTATTGTGTATCTTCTGTGTTTTGTTTCCACATTTGTTTTATTTTATTGCTTCGTGGTTCTGTTTTTCTAACAAATGGTATCAGAGCGTAAGGTAACTCGTAGGAAAAGAGGGTTCTTGGTTCGAGTGGGAGCAATGTCAGAAGATGGAAATTTTAGGGTCGAGAAATTTAATGGCCAAAACTACCAGTTATGGAAGATGCAGATGGAAGATTATTTATATAAGAAGGATCTATTTCAACCATTGAGCAGAGTATCAAAGAATCCCATGGCCATGAAGGATGAAGAATGGGAGATTCTTGACAGAAAGGCTCTAGGAACGATACGGCTGAGCCTAGCAACATCGGTGGCTTTCAATATCTGAAAAGAAAAGACAACGAAGGGTTTGATGGACGCGTTGGCAAAATTGTATGAAAAACCCTCGGCGTCCAATAAGATATTTCTAATGAAGAGATTATTTAATATGAAGATGTTGGAAGGTGGGTCTATTGCAGATCATTTAAATGAATTTAATACAGTTACTCATCAACTAAGTTCTGTAAAAGTGGACTTTCATGATGAGGTTAGGGATCTTCTAATCTTGTGCTTATTGCCAGAAAGCTGGAATGGCTTGGTCATGGATGTAAGTAAATCTGTCTTTGGTTCAAATACTTTAAAATTTTATGATGTTGTTGGTGTTATCCTTAGTGAGGAAATGCGATGGAAAATCACAGGTCAGACATTAGGTAATGTGTTGAACATGGAGAACAGGGGAAGACAAAAGGATAGAGGAAAGGGCTCAGGGAACCGTGGGAGTTCTAGGAAGGGTAGATCCAAATCCAGACTTGGAAAGATAGAGTGATGGAATTGTGGGAAGAAAGGACATCTGAAGAAAGACTGCAGAGCTCTAAAGAAACAAAGAGATGGACAACAGGAGAGAAATCAGGAAGCAAATGTAATAGGTGATGTGTTACAAGATGATTTGATTCTTTCTCTAGATAATATTTCTGAGTCTGGGGTAGTAGATTCAGGGGCTTCAATTCATGCCACACCCCATAGGAAAATTTTTCTAGATTATGTTCAAGGTGATTTTGGACAGGTTCATTTGGGTGATGATGCACCATGGAAAATTGTTGGAATGGGAAAGGTAAAAATAAAGCAACGCAATGGAAACCAATGGTTGTTGAAAGAGGTAAAACATATTCCAGATTTAAGGAAAAAT
The DNA here is from genome assembly GCA_009831015.1 of Picea engelmannii. Lineage (NCBI taxonomy): Eukaryota > Viridiplantae > Streptophyta > Pinopsida > Pinales > Pinaceae > Picea > Picea engelmannii. The sequence continues at coordinate 746,484 of ML781340.1, forward strand.
CTAACTTCAACAGGGTAGTTGGCAAGTGACGGTTGTATATCCATATTTACAGATAAGACGTGGAAGGTCATCAAAGGATCATTGGTGATAGTGAAAGGAGAGAAGGTAGGTACATTGTATTTATGTACTGGTAATACTGACTCTTCTATATCTTTAGCTTCTACAGGAGTGGATACAACACTGTGGCATCATAGGCTGGGACACATGAGTGAGAAGGGTATGCAGATACTTCACAAAAGAAATTTGTTGCCAGATCTTAAACAAATTGATTTGGATTTCTGTGAGCATTGTGTTTATGGAAAACAAAAGAGAGTCAGATTTCTCAAAGTTGAAAGAAAAAGAAAGAATGAAAGGTTAGAGCTTGCGCATACAGATGTATGGGGACCAGCTTAGGTATCATCTCTTGGTGGCTCTCATTATTATGTTACTTTTATTGATGATGCAACTAGAAAAACTTGGGTTTATTTCATTCGACAAAAAACTGATGTTTTTGATACTTTTAAGAAATGGAAATCTTTAGTTGAGAATGAGACAGGAAAAAGTTTGAAGTGTCTCAGATCAGATGATGGAGGTGAATACTACAACAAGGATTTTGATGATTATTGTTCATACCATGGGATTTGTAGAGAGAAGAAAGTTCCACGAACACCAAAAGAAAATGGTGTGTCAGAAAGGATGAACAAGACAATCATGGAGCGTGCAAGGAGTATGAGATTGCATGTTGGTTTGCCCTTACAGTTTTGGGCAGATGTTGTAGATACTGTTGTTTACTTAATAAATAGAGGACCTTCAATCTCTTTGGATGGTAGAATTCTAGAGGAGGAATGGACAAGAAAAAAGGTAAACTATTATTTTTTGAAAACTTTCGGTTGTGAAGCATTTGTCCATATTGATAAAGAAAATAGAACAAAGCTTGAGGCAAAATCTAAGAAGTGTACCTTTATTGGATATGGTGTTAATGATTTTGGTTATCGCTTATGGGATTATGAAAATAAAAAAATCAATAGGAGTAGAGATTTCATATTCAATGAAAAGGTCATTGACAAAGATCAGTTTCAGGGAAAGAAACAGTAAACAGAAAAACAAGAATACACAGTGCTTGATGAGATCACTGAAAAAGAAATTCCAAAGGAACCTGAAAATCAAAATGTACAACAGTAGGAGTAGCAGGTACCTCAAACAGCTGCAAGTGTTGTTAGAAGATGTACCAGGTTAAGTACACCCCCTGAACGATACCCTCCTTCATTATATTATTTATTGTTGACTGATTCTGGTGAACCAGAATGTTATGAAGAGGCAATGCAAGTAGACACTAAAAAGAAGTGGGAGCTAGGCATGAAAGAGGAAATGGATTCCTTGGAAAATAACAAGACTTGGGACTTGGTTCAGTTGCCTACAAAAAAAAAAGCATTGTAGAATAAATGGGTTTACAAGTTGAAGGAAGAAGATGGAGGAGAAAAGAGGTACAAGGCTAGACTTGTTGTAAAGGGGTTTGCACAAAAGAAAGGTATAGATTTTGATGAAATATTTTATCTTGTTAAAATTACTTCAATTAGGACTATTTTATGTCTTGTGGCAGTAGAAGATTTTCATCTTGAATAGTTAGATGTAAAAAGAACTTTTCTCCATGGGGATTTGGAGGAAGATATTTATATGCAACAGCCACAGGGGTATGGGTTCAAAGGGAAGGATAATTTTGTATGCAGGTTGAAGAAGAGCTTATATGGCCTAAAGTAAGCTCCAAGGAAGTGGTATTTGAAGTTTGATAGGTTTATGATAGAACAGGGTTATAATAGATGTCATTCTGATCACTGTGTTTATTTTAAAAGGCTAGAAAATGGAAGCTATATTATCTTGCTATTGTATGTAGATGACATGCTTGTTGCAGGGTCTAATATGCAGGATATAAATGTGCTCAAGAAGAAATTAACCAATTCATTTGCGATGAAGGATTTGGGTGCTACAAAGAAAATCCTTGGTATGAGAATAACAAGAGATAGGAAAAATCGCAAACTGACATTGTCTTGGGGTGAGTACACAGAAAAGGTGTTGGAGAGGTTTAGAATGAAGAATGCAAAACCAGTTAGTACACCTTTGGCCAAACATTTCAAATTAACTAAGGAAATGTGTCCCAAGACACAGGAGGAGATAGAATGCATGTCCAGTGTCCCATATTCATCAGCAGTTGGCAGCTTGATGTATGCAATGTTCTGCACAAGACCAGATATTGCACATGTAGTGGGAGTTGTGAGCAGGCATATGAAAAATCTAGGTAAAGAACATTGGGAGGCAGTAAAGTGTATTCTCAGGTATTTGAGAGGTACTACTACACATGCATTATGTTTTGGAGGTTCAGACACTTTTCTAGAGGGATATGTTGATTCAGATATGGCAGGTGATAAAGACAACAGGAGGAGCACCACAGGGTATGTTTTTACTATAGGTGGAACAACAATAAGTTGGATTTTGAAACTGCAAAAGGTTGTTGCACTTTCAACAATAGAGGCAGAGTATGTTGCTACTACAGAGGCTAGTAAAGAGATGATTTTCTTACAAAGGTTTATGGAGGAATTGGGAAAGAAGCAGGAGAACATCAGGTTTTACTGTGACAGTCAGAGTGTCATTCACCTTGCAAAGAACTCAGCCTTCCATTTGAAGACTAAGAATATATAATTGAGGTACCACTTCATACGATCCACCTTGGAAGATGGAAAATTGAAGTTGGAAAAGATACACACTAGCCAGAATCCTGCAGACATGTTAACAAAGGGAGTAACTAGGGAGAAACTGAGTTCTTGCTCAGTTTCAGTTGGTCTTCAAGAATGAAGAGGAAGATGAGAAATTTTCCAGGTCCAAGAAGGTTCAGAGTCCAACATATATAACAGTGGTGGATTTGTTGAGACCAGTCTCCAAGTGGGATATTGTTGGTTGTGGAGCTTGATTATCTTCCTGATTTAGAGGTCTTTTACTTTCAGCCATGTTTATACCCCATGAAGTATTTGCAGTCCAGAAGTATATACACTCTTCCACGTGGGGGAGTGCAGAGGGGGTGTACCCCCTCTATGGGGTTTGGGGGGGCTATTCACTCAGCTGGGGGGTTTGGGGGAAAGAGGGCCCCCAACAGGGGTTCAGGGGAAGCGTCCCCCGATGGGGGTTCAGGGGTGAAGCCCCTGAAGCAAAAATTGCCTTGTAAAAGTATATTGTAATTTCATTGTAAATCTGGACCGTTCATTATAAGGTCATAGATCTAACGATAGAGATTATGTTAGGGTTTTTTTCCGTAGTAGGAAGACCTCTTTTATGAGGGAAGTGTATTGTAGCTATGTATGTTGGTGATTATTGTATTCTGAGAGAGGAGACTGTGAGAGAAAGAAGAGGAAGTTACAGCGGGTTTTGCTGTAGGTTGTATCCCTTCATTTTGATGGATAATAATAAAGAAAGGACCTGGAAATTTCTCTGGTGGACGTATCCCACACTAGGTGAACCACGTAAATCTGTGTCTCTCTTTTATTGTGTATCTTCTATGTTATTTTTTTGCATTTGTTTTATTTTATTGCTCCGCGGTCCTGTTTTTCTAACATAAACAACGTTTTTAGGGCTCACCACAGTCGAAAATTCCCTTCGATATGTTGCAACAAAATGTGTATTCCTTGGATAGACCTTTACAACGGGCTATCATGCGCCTAAAACAAAAATCGCATGAAAACATTACGACCACTGGAAGTTGATGTACTGACTTACCCAAATGGGGCCCACATGACTTTTGGTGCTTCATATCCTAGGGTTAGATTTTTGGATGTCCATGGTTTTTGACATTCCTGTTTATTGTAAAAAGGCCTTCAGAGCCTCATTTTAATCATATTCTTGGGAATTAGCCCAGTCATCACATCTCTTCTTAGAGATAAGCTGCCACCTGTAACACCCTGTTTCCCCCAGTTTGTAAAAATAACTGGACTGGCCAAGAACTATGGCAAACTCATAATTGTGAATATGTGATGTAAATGGACCTTGAGGAAAAGGTCAATAAATGTGATTAACATTATGAATTTTATTGCAGGACTGGTGAGAGGGGATGTGCAGAAAAAGAGACCATGATGGCAGTGGAAGGCACCTGGAAAGGTGGCGTTAACTTCCACCGAGAATTAATACCGTATTTGGACTCCACTGGCCCAGAGAACCAAAAGCGGCTCGCTGGCCCTGAATTAAATGTCTCGCAGGCTGGTAGGTAGATGGTTTAATGAGGGATGGGAGGTGAACCACCCATCCGTAGAGTCATCAGGCCTGACCAGCATGAGGATAATCGTGCCACACACAACCTCGCAAGAGGGTAAGGTGTGGGGTAGAAGCAATTAGAGGAAGACGCGAGGTGAGAACTCTGGAATACGTAGAGCAAGTGATAGAAGAGAGGAAGGATTGCAACCTTTGCTCCTGGTCACTGGAAAACATAGACACAGTCTCACAACATCATGGTCTCAGCTTGGGGGTGGCTAGTGGTAAATTCTTTGGGACTCACTAAGCCTACGGTTGGGTGGAAACGAGCACCCCTCTCAGCAGTTGCTTAACCCTGGTGTTATTTCTGACAAGTGTTTTACCTCTGGCATATGGAAATATATGTATTCTGATATTTATGCTCATAAGTTGTGAAACTATGACTGTTTGCATTATAAGAAGGTCTGTGTGGTATTTTGATCAGTACTAGTAGTTGTATATGATTATAACAGAAAAACCACGCATGGCTTATGTTGATAAATCAATCTAATTTTTCATAAGTTGAACCAAGTCAGACTTCCAGTCCATTCTCAGGAATTTTTTTCCCCTTATCTGTCTCCAGAAATGCCCCAGAATAGACCTCTTCACACAGATTCCCTCCTTGGAAAGGTTTACCAAGAACCTGGAAAATGGACTTGAATGTGCAAGTCTTAACAACCCTGTATGAAGAGGAATGACCCTCTTAAAATCTTGAAGTAGCAGCATAGGGATAAGTATTGATCAATGGATGAGATCCTATCGGGGGATCTACGGTCATTCATGACCATTAAATTGAAGTAATAAACAAGGGCATTAACTGTCGTAACCCTTTTTCCTCTATCTTTGTGAATAGCGAGGAAATCAGAATCGTAGACCCCCAAGGTCCATGAGAACATCTGGACTGTTGGTTTTTTTTTTCCACGTCCAAGGAGCAGTGGGAAAGGGCATGACATCGGGATCAATCTGAACCGTCAGATCTTATCTAGAAAACTCGACAATCGTTAGATCTATAGGGAGATAGATGAGGGTTAAGCCCTCGTGAATAGGGGCAAAAGAATCTGAGTCGTCCATTCGAGGAGGACTGGTGGCAGAGATCGAGGGATCTTGTGAACTCAAAGGTTTGCAAGGTAAGAGCCCAAAGGTTGGATGCTCCAAGTTGCGAGTAGAGAAGTACCAAGAGCCGAGCATGAGAGAACACATGGCAAAACTTCAAGGTGGGGCCCATGTGATTGACGGGTGGACACGCATTGCCTAGAGAAGGGAGTCAATGCTCCGTTGACTTCTTGTGTCTCAGGGATTCGCGGGAGAAGGGCATGAGAGCTCAACACTTGGACTTACGAAGTCGTGAGTAGCGAGAACGCGAGAGGGAAAATTAAATATCGCTTCTCGAGGGTTCGTGAGGGGAAGGTTCCAAGATTCGACACTACAACTCGTGAAGGGGTGAGTTGCGAGCAGTACGAAGGGTAGGTCAACCTTCGCTGACTTTCAAGTCTCAGAGGATCGTATAAGGGAGGAAGGAAAGTTCAACTGTTGAACTAACGAAGTAGCAAATAGCGAGAGGAGCTAGAGTTTATCCTAGTCGACGGTCATGTGCAGAGGATGCTGATAGAAGGAAGCTATACCCATTTCATGATCTCGGGTATCAATGATTTGTGAACAAAATTCAAGGGTCTTCGACTCACGACTCGCGAGGTTGTGAGTTTTGAAATGCGCCTGCAATTAGGTGCATATGTGGTCCTATCGAACCTGGGGACTAAAGAAAGGGAGTGAGTGCTTTGTCGTTAGGCGGCGGGTAGATCTGGACGGCCAAAATATTCGTGCCTGAATCTACAGCCAGGGTTTCATTCCGAAGCCCCCTTGCCATTCTAGCTTCAAGATTGGACTCAATTGTATCGTTGAGTCACAAAACATGAAAAGGTGCCTGGTTTGTTTGGCCTATGGTCCTAACCCACGATCACAGGGAGGTGAACAGGGAAGAACTAGCCTACACTAGACCCCTGTAGGACTTCGAGGATTTTGTCCCTTGAGGAAAATTTTATTACGTTGTAGTGGTTATGTGACAAATTGGTATCAGAGCATGGTTAGAACACTCGGCCTAATTGGGCTCATGAATGAGTTGTGCATAAGCTTCCTTCGAAGCACCCCTACGAGGAGTAATCCCCTAACTTAACTCTCTTGTCCAGGATTAAAAACTTGGAAAATGAGAACCCGAATGTGTATGCATGTGAAAGAGATATAAATTATGCGCAAATTATAAAAATGTATTTAACTCTTGACTAATAACCAACATTTGTCTTTTCACTCAAGCAGACAATCAGCCACGGGAATCTACAGACGCAGAGTATGGTGACTCACCAAGAGGTGGGAGAAGGATCCCACAACAGAGACGAAGAGTCTAACGAAAGAAGAGCAATAGGAACCCCTCCAGACCTAGCCGAGACTGTGAGGAGTCTCATGGTTGAATTGCAAAGCTGCAAGGCCGACAATGAAAGGATGATGAAAGAACAAGAAAAGCAAACCGAAATTAATGCATTTTTACTATAGAGCTTATCTGACCTACAACGACAAATGCAGCATGAACCTAAGATGCAGAATCATGGTCGTATTAGTGGCCATACCAAGAGAAGAACATCAAGAAAGGTCCACCCCAGAGGTAAAGGACCAGTGCCAGACGATTCCACTGAGAAGGAAGCTGGAGATTCTGAAGGGTCTTCTAGCAGTAGGACCAGTTCCTATTCTCAAAGAAAACAAAAGAAGAAAAAGACTTCAAAGGGTCATAATTTTGAGGAATTCATAAAGGCCAAACCTCCCTCCTTCGACGGTGAGATAAAGAAGGGAGAGGAAGCTGAGGCCTGGCTACTTGGACTGAGGAAATATTTCAGAGTCCATGATTTTTCAGAGAATTTGAAGGCCTGAGTGGCCACTTTAAATCTAAATGGAAAGGCTTCCATCTGGTGGGAATATCTTAAGAATATGAAAGGGGTCTGCGAGGAGGACCTGTCTTGGAAACAGTTTGAAAAGTACTTCCGAAAGAAGTATTTGTCGGAAAGATATTTTGATGAGAAGGCTAAATAGTTTTATGAACTCAAACTGGGTCAACTCACTATAGAGGAATATGTCAATAAATTCCTCGACTTATTGAGATATGTACCTTACATCAAAGAAGAGAAGGCGAAGGTGCAACGCTTCATCAGTGGGCTACCCAAGGAATATCGGAACCGAATTGAATTCGATGAGCCAAAGACCTTAGAAGACACTATTTGAAAAGCAACATATTGTCATGAACAATATGGACATTGGGCAGAGTCTCGTGAAAACTGGAAACAGAAGAGTGGTTCGAGATTTCAGAAAAAGGGGATCAAATCCTTAGGATTTAAAAACTACAAGAAGAACCCCAGAATGAACTATCCATCCTGGAGTGTACTCCAACAGAAATTTCCATCATCAAACGGAAATAAAACTTCTAGACCTATACCAGTGAAGACTGATAACCCAAAGAGAGAACCTCTAAAATCCTGGGGTTGAGGAGAAGAGCATCTCTTGAGAGACTATCCACATCAACAACAGAACAGTCGGAAAATTTATAACATTCAGGAAGCTACCACAGTCAATGATGTGGCAAGGAGTGTGCCACAGATCTATGAAGCCTTGGATAATAACCAAGCTGACCACCAAGCTTCAGTGGTGGAAATAGAAGGTATGATTTTCAACCATCTGGTGTTTGTTTTGACTGACCCTGGTTCAAATTTGAGTTATATAGCCCCTAGAGCTATTGATAAGTGTAAACTACAGCCACATAAGAAAACCAAAACATTGCTGGTACAGTTAGCCACTGGCACCAAAAGAAAGGTAGTAAAGGTCATACCAGCCTGCCAATTAATGTTGGGTGAATTCCCCACCCAAGCAACCCTTAATGTATTACCCCTGGGATCATATGATATGTTGATTGGTATGGACTAGATGGCCACCCACAAAGCCAGGATGGACTATTACCATAAAACCTTAGAATGTGTGAGCAAATAAGGAAAAAGGATAACCCTTGAAGGGATCTGAAAACTGGTCTCGGTGAGACAAATATCATCCCTACAAATGAGAAAGTATTTCCGAAAGGGATGTCCCCTATATGAGATACAGTTGTTGAAAACAATCGAAGATGCTAAATCCATCCCTAACGTTCACCCTATCCTGATAGAATATAGAGATGTGTTTCTGAAAGAGGTACCAGGTCTACCTCCGAGAAGAGATATTGACTTCTCGATAGAGCTCGCATGAGCACACCTGAGTTAGTGGAACTCAAATTGCAATTGAAAGAAATGATGGATAAGGGTTATATTTGATCCAGTGTGTCCCTATGGGGAGCACTAGTCCTATTTGTGAAAAAGAAGGATGGCACCCTTAGACTGTGTATAGATTATAGACAACTCAATAAAGTAACCATAAAGAACAAGTACCCCTTGCCCATGATCAATGATCTATTCGATCAGTTGGGAGGTGTGTCTATTTTCTCAAAGAT
>ML781340.1:755422-800501 GCA_009831015.1 Picea engelmannii
CGGTATGGTCACTATGAGTTTGTGGTAGTGCCATTTGGGTTAACCAATGCCCCTGCCACTTTCATGTGCTTAATGAACAATGTACTCAGTAAATTTCTAGATAAATTTGTACTAGTTTTCAATGATGGAATATTAATCTACTCTAAGAATAGAAAAGAACATGAAGAGCATCTTAGACTTGTGCTGCAAGTGCTAAGAGAGCATCAGCTCTATGCTAAATTCAACAAATGTGACTTCTTTCAGAAGAAAATACATTACTTCGGACATGTTCTGTCCGAGGAAGGGGTAGCAGTAGATCTTGACAAGAGCAGGTCTATCATGGAATGGCCTACCCCAAAGGATGTTTCAGACATCAGATCCTTTATGGGATTAGCAGAATGCTATAGGAGATTTATAAAAGGATTCTCCAAGATTGGTTGTCTAATCACTGCCCTCTAGAAGAAGGGGACAAAATTTGTGTGGACACAACAATGTGAAGAAAAATTTCAAACCTTGAAACATCTGCTAACCCATGCACCCATGTTGAAAATTGTTGACCCAGAAGCTGACTTCCTTATGTGCACAGATGCCTATAAGGAAGGGCTCGGAAGAGTCCTTATGTAGGAAGGAAAGGTGATATGCTATGAATCCCAAAAATTGAATGAACATGAGGTCAACTATGTGACTCATGATCTAGAACTGGTTGCCATAGTGCATGCCTTAAAAATGTGGAGGCATTACCTATTGGGAAGAAAATTTGTACTTATGACGGGTCACTATGGATTGCGATATTTGTTTGACCAACCAAAGCTCAATGCTAGACAAGCTAGATGGATGGCCCTCCTTAGTGAATTTGATTTTGAAATCAAACACATAAAAGGGAAGGAAAATAGGGTGGCCGATGCCCTCAGCAGAAGCATGAAAACAATTCACCTAGCATAAGTGAGTACCTGCGAGAGAGATGTCAAGAACAGAGTCATAAAGGCACAAGAAACAAATCCTTTCGTTCAAACTGTGACCTGGTATCTACAACAAGAACCCTCTAAAGTAAAGTATGAAGGCTACCAGATGACCAAAGGAGGTCTGATCACCTACAGAGATAGAATGTACATTCCAAATCGTGACGAATTGAAGAGGTTCATCATGGATGAACTACATAAAAGACCCTACACTGGTCACCCAGGATACCAGAAAATGATCACTGCCACCCGGAAACAATTTTATTGGCATGGATTGAAGAAAGACATAGACAAATATTTGGCTCAATGCATAGAGTGCCAACAGGTTAAAGTAGAACATCGACACCCAACAGGACTATTACACCCTTTACCCATCCCAAAATGGAAATGGGAAACCATCTCCATGGATTTTATCACTAGATTACCAACTTCAACCAAACATAATGATGCTATTATGGTGGTGGTGGATAAACTGAGCAAGTCTGCTCATTTCGTCCCTGTCAAATCAACCTGGAAGGTGATAGATATCGCCTAGATATTCATGAAAGATATATTCCGACTGCATGGTATGCCGAGAGAGATAATATCTGACAGAGACACAAAATTTACTTCCAATTTTTGGAAATCACTGATGGCGGGTTTAGAGACCAAATTTTTGTTTAGCACCATCTATCACCCTCAAACCGACATACATACAGAAAGATTGAATCAAATATTAGAGGATATGTTAAGGATGCATGTAATGCATCAACCCAGGAAATGGGAAGACTACCTGCCATTGGTAGAATTCACCTACAACAATCGCTACCGGACCTCCTTAAAGATGAGTCCCTTCGAGGTCCTCTATGGTAGACTGTGTAATACTCCAGTCAATTGGAGTAATCCTGTAAATAGGATTTCTTTTGGACCCGACATGCTGAGAGAAATGGAACAATAAGTGACTCAGATAAAACAAAATCTCAAGGTCGCTCAAAACTGACAGAAAAGTTATGCTGATCAAAAGAGAACTCCAAGAGAGTTCAAAATGGGAGACCATGTATATCTCAGAATTAATCCCAGAAGGAGTTCCCTAAAAATGGGAGCTTATGCCAAGTTGGCACCCCGGTATTGCGGACCCTTTGAGGTTCTAGATAAAGTGGGACTTGTAGCCTATCGGGTAGCACTTCCTCCCACAGTAAAAGCACATAATGTTTTTCATGTTTCATTACTGAAGAAATATCTACATGATGCTAATCATATAATTGACTAGTCTGTGATCTAGGTTGAACCAGAGGGAGAATTTCTACCAGAATCCCAATGCATACTGGACAGAAAGGAAACACCACTCTGGAACCGAACCATTGCACAGGTCAAGGTGTAGTGGAAACATTTTGGCCAAGATGAGGCTACATGGGAAATGGAGGATGCCATGAGACAGGCATATCCGATTTTGTTTACTTCTAAACATGCAATTCATGTTAGTAGATAAGAACATCGAGGATGATGTTCCTTTTAAGGGGAAGGGAATTGTAACACCCTGTTTCCCCTAGTTTGTAAAAATAACTGGACTGGCCAAGAACTATGGCAAACTCATAAATGTGAATATGTGATGTAAATGGACCTTGAGGAAAAGGTCAATAAATGTAAATAACATTATGAATTTTATTGCAGGACTGGTGAGAGGGGATGTGTAGAAAAAGAGACCATGATGGCTATGGAAGGAACCTGGAAAGGTGGCATTAACTTCCACCGAGAATTAATACCATATTTGGACCCCACTAGCTCGGAGAACCAAAAGCGGCTCGCTGGCCCTAAATTAAATGTCTCGTAGGCTGGTAGGTAGATGGTTTAATGAGGGATGTGAGGTGAACCACCCATCCGTAGAGCCATCAGGCCTGACCAGTGCGAGGGTAATCATGCCACACACAACCTCACAAGAGGGTAAGACATGGGGTATAAGCGATTAGCAACAGACACGAGGGGAGAACTCTGGAATGTGCAGAGAGAGTGATAACAGAGACAAAGGATTGCAACCTTCACTCCTGGTCACTGGAAAATAAAGACGCAGTCTCACAACATCGTGGTCTCAGCTCGGGGGTGGCTAGTGGTAAATCTGTTGGGAGTCACTAAGACTACAGTTGGGTGGAAACGATCACCCCCCTTAGCAATTTCTTAACCCTGGTGTTATTTCTGATAAGTGTTTTTCCTATGGCATCTGGAAATATATGTATTCTAATATTTATGCTCATAAGTTGTGAAACTATGAATGTTTGCATTATAAGAATGTTTGTGCGGTATTTTGATCAGTACTAGTAGTTGTATATGCTTATAACAGAAAAACCACGCATGGCTTATGTTGATAAATGAATCTAATTTTGCATAAATTGAACCAAGTCAAACTTCCAGTCCGTTCTCGAGAATTTGTTTCCCCTTATCTGTCTCCAGGAATGCCCCAGAATAGACCTCTTCATAGAGATTCCCTCCTTGGAAAGGTTTACCAAGAACCTGGAAAAAGGACTTGAATGTGAAAGTATTAACAACCCTGTATGAAGAGGAATGACCCTCTTAAAATCCCGAAGTAGCAGCGTAGGGATAAGTATTGATCAACGGATGAGATCCTGTTGGGGGATCTATGGTCATTCACGACTGTTAAATCGAAGGAATAAATGAGGGCGTTAATTGCCATAACCCTTTTTCCTCTATTTTCGTGAATAGTGAGGAAATCAGAATTGTAGACCCCCATGGTCCTTGAGAACATCTCGACCGTTGGTTTTTTTTTTCCATGTCCAAGGAGCAGTGGGAAAGGGCGTACCATCGAGACCGATCTGAACCATCACATCTTAGCTAGAAAACCCGACAGTTGTTAGATCTATAGGGAGATAGATGAGGGTTAAGCCCTCACGAATAAGGGAAAAAGAATCGGATCCGCCCATCCGAGGAGGACAGGTGGCAGAGATGCAGGGATCTCGCAAAATCGAAGTTTTGCAAGGTAATATCCCAAAGGTTGGATTCTCCAAGTCACGAGTAGCGAAGTGCTGAGAGACAAGCACGAGAGAACACATGGAAAAACTTTAAGGTGGGGCCCGCGTAATTGATGGGTGGACACGCATCACCTAGAGACGAGAGTCAATGCTCCGTTGACTTCTCGTGTCTCAAGGATTCGCAGGAGAAGGACATGAGAGCTCAACACTTGGAGTTACGAAGTCACGAGTAGAGAGAACGCGAGAGGGAAAATTAAATATCGCTTCTCGAGGGTTCATGAGGGGAAGATGCCAAGATTCAACGCTACAACTTGTGAAGGGGTGAGTTGCAAGGAGTACGAAGGGAAGGTCAACCTTCAATGACTTTCAAGTCTTGGAGGATCGTATAAGGGAGGAATGAGAGTTCAACTGTTGAACTCACGAAGTGGAAAATAGCTAGAGGATATAGAGTTTAGCCTAGCCAGTGGTCATGCGTAGAGGACGCTGACAGAAGGAATCTATACCCATTTTGTGATCTCGGGTATTAGTGATTTGTGAAGAAAATTGAAGGGTCTTCGAATCACGACTCACGAGGTCGGGAATTGTGAACTGTGCCTGCATTTAGGCGCGTATGTGTTCCTATCGAACCTGGGGACTAAAGAAAGGGAGCTAGTTCTTTTTCTTTAGGCGGTAGGTAGATCTGGACAGCCAAAATCTGCGCGCCCATATCTACATACATGGTTTCATTCCAAAGCCCCCTCGCCATTCTACCTTCAGTATTGGACTCAATTGTATCACTGATTCACGAAACACAAAAAGGCACCTGGTTTGTTTGGCCTGTGGTCCTAACCCATGATCACAGGGAGGTGAACAGGGAAGAACTAGCCTGCACTAGACCCCTGTAGGACTTTGGGGATTCTGTTCCTTGAGGAAAATTTTATTACGTTGTAGTGGGTATGTGACACCACCATTCCAACAAGTTTGTTTTCCATTGCATTTTACAGTTTCTTCTTATTTCCTTATTCAATAGAAAACCAATTTTACTGTATCTCTGTTATTTTGTGTTAAGCATCTTTTAATAATCTGTATTCATTTTTTTCTGCTCATAAAATCTAGATCAGTGGTATCAGATCGTTCTGCTCCTTGTCCTCTTAATGCATGTCCCCAACAAGGCTAGGGTACAAATAATTGGGTCTCGAGCTTGTTTCTCTTGAGGATGAAATCTCTTGCATGCCCAAATGACCTCTCATGGTAGGAGAAAATAAAGATGTTGGAACATGAAATCCTTTCAAAATGTTTCTTGAGGAAGCCCTCATGCAACAGAGGAATGAGATGATGGATAGTTTCGCACAAATCCTTCGACGGCTACCAACAAGTGACACATCTTCCTCGAGCGAAGGTGCCACCCCCTTCAAGTTACAAATCAACTTTGACATTCCTATATTTTAAGGTCAAATAGACACAGATGCTATAGGAAAGTGGTTGAATCTACTAGAAGGGTATTTTTCTATCCATAACTTTTCAAATAGAGAAAAAATTACTTTTGCGCTCCTCAAATCCATTCCCTATGTCAAATATTGGTGGAAACTTTCTCTGAGCAAAAGGAAATAGAGGAACCCTCAATATTTACAGTCACAACCACCTAGGAATCCTTCAGGGATGATATTAAGGAACAATATTACCCTGTCAAAATTTATGATGACTTGTATACTAAATGGAACACACTGCGGAAAGAAAGAGACCAAGAAGAGTTAGATTTCACAAATATATTCCATACCATGTGCACCAAGTTGGGTATAAAATATTCAGAGAGACATCTGGTGCTCAAGTATCGCGGTGTTGTGCATAGATACATCCAGACCAAAATGGAATTTCTGGAAATTTCATCCTTGGGCGCAACCTATCGATATGTCATCAAAATTGAGCAGAAGATCAAACAAAAGACATGACAATTTGGGCTTGGGAACCCCTCGAAACAAAAACTAGGAAATGGTAGCCCCAACCTACAGAACAAAGGACATAGGAAATATGGATAGTATCAGGACAACCAGTCCAATCTGCAAGAAAAGAAGAACACCAGAAAGACAAAGTGATGGAATATCCAACACTATTGGGAGGGGGCGGTGAATTAAGAACACATATTAATTATTCAATTAAGAAATATATGATGAAAAAAAAAACCTTATGAACACAATACTTTAGCATGGAACCAAAAGGGAAAAACCACCAACTCTTTTCTCATTAAACAAATGTTCTTTTACAAAATTATTTTCGAGCTATAAATTGATGGAGATACTGTCCCCAAGTTTCTTCAGCTATGATTGAAAGGATGCTTCCACACCCCATTTACCAGCTACAAATGGAAGGATACTACAACACCCTAGTTTATCAGCTACCACTGAAAGGATTATTCAACACCCTATTTACTAGCTACAACTAGAAGGATGCACCCCCACCCTTGTTTACCATCACCAAGTTGTAGGAGGCTTCGACCCCCTATTTAGTCATCTACAATAGACAGGGAAGAATATACTCCCCTGCATGCTCCAAGCTATCGTTGCACCACCCAAGTACCCTTAATTTCACATTTGCAATTCAATCTCTTCTGCTATTCATTGAATGTGATTCATGGGGTCATTAACATAAGCCCTATCATGTTTGACTTTATGACTTTGACTTGTTTTCCCTTGGACCATCCTTCCACCCTTTATGCAATTTATAACACTTATAATGCTTTTAATGGAATATGTTCAAGGTGTTAATAAACACACAATAAATTCTTCAAGTCTTCTTAGAATCATTAATTGTTGTACTTTATACTTGTCTGCTGCAACCTCCGCTTGTATGGTCTTCTGGTTATCTGCAATCAAACTTCATGTCTTTCTTTCTAGCTTGTGTCATTTAATATTCAATGACTCTGTTGTAGTCCAATAAAGGTATTATATATCAGATAATGGATTGCATAACTGTTGCTTTGTCTTCTTATGTTATTGATCTTCAATAAGACATTGAAAGGTCCATTAGAACCAATAATTATTCTTCTTGAACTCTGCTTTTGTTTTGATCTTCTTATCTGAACTGTAGAAACACATTATTCTCACTACTCTTTCTCGTTTATATATTCTTCCAAATGGTGTGAGCTATGAAACATTGTGTCCCTTTGTTTGGACCATCACACCTCTTCATTTTAATATTAACAATAATAACTATTATTATTCAACCATTAATGTTAATTATTTTAACATAGTGAGAGTTATTTTCGTAAATCGATCACAGGTATGGATCGATTTCCTATTAAATCGATTCCATATCTCTACAAATATTGTAGAAAACGAGTTATGTTGAGTTGCTTCCTTCAAACTATTTATATATGACCATAGGTGGAGAACCACGGGTATAGAACCACAGGCTTATCTACTTAAGCAATGTATTATATTTTACCTTTATTTATTTTATTCTATATGACCACAAGTAGTGACCAGGCACTGGGCCAAGTGAGTGCTTGATCACTTATCCTAATCAACAGTGACGTTTTAATATCCCGATGAGATGGACAACTGTCGGATCTTTGAGACTTTGTCCCTCGTGAATTTCATCCTTTTTACAAATCTCTCGATGAGTTGGATGACTGTCGGCACTTCGGGACCTCATCCCATGCGACTTGTAGTCTCTTTACAAATCTACCGATGAGTTGGATGATTGTCAGCACTTCAGGACTTCGGCTATTCCACTTATGCTATCCTTCCACTGTACTTGATCAATGGTTGAGAACTCTCCTGAAGTGTCCCTCAGATCGAATGACTCATGTCCACTTCGGGACTTCGACCTTTAGTACTTCGGGACTTAGGTCAGCTGCCAATCGTAAAACTCTCGAAGTAAAATCTCTCGGAATGACGTAACTTGCTAATGTCACTTGTTGACATGGAATGAGCTGAGTGGCTGCCACGTGTCACTCAGATTCATGATGTACACGTACTTGAAATGTTGATTTCATCTTGACACTTGTCATTATCTAACTATACCATATGTCCTTGCTGATGTGATCTGCTGATGTAGATCTCCCAATGTGGCACATATTTTTCTCCTTGATCTAACAGTCAGAATACTACCCGAAGTTTTTCTCTGATCAAATGACTCATATCTACTTCGGGATTGCAGCCTTCAACACTTCGGGTAATTCGATTTCTCCACACCTAATTCTTTTGAAGTGAGATTCCCCGAAGTGTAACCTCCTCACAAATTTTAACCCAAAATATTTTTTTTTCATTGATCATGATCTTAGATTGAGGGCTCGATCTGTCTGTGATGTTGCTTTGCCTTGGTTTACATTCAACAAATCTTCTTCTTTGCTTATTCTATCCTTCCACTTTAAAGTGATCCAACGGCTATTGCGAATTCAGGTACTCGAGATCTCAACCCTTTTTTCCTTGATTATCCTATCCTTCCACTCAACCTGATCCATCGGTCGAGAAGGATATCAAAATAGATCAATGATCAAGGATGATTATGGGGTCCCAACTAGCATGACATTTAAAACTATCGTCGAGCTCCGCAATGGAAAACTACTTGTTGGTAGTGGAACTCATGCCAACCGTATATATATTTGGTGGGTGACAATCGATGGTATAGACTAATTGAGGGATTGGAAATAATAGATTTTTTAATTCTCCTTTCGCTCTCCACAATCTATCCCTATTGTTTATCTAACGCTTGCATATCAATAGTCCCGATTTGATATGATCACCGACTATTCCTCCAATGATCCTTCTCTTGTAATATGACGGTCTAGGCTGATTGGGAGACTGGGAATAACACGCTTTTTAATTCTACTTTTTCTCTCCACAATTCATCCTTGTTGTTGATCTGGCACTTGCATATTCAATGATCCTAACTTGATCTGATCATGTTTCTACAATGTGCTTTCCCTTTTGAGTATCATCATGTTATCTCTTCTGAGATTTGATCTTCATTCTCTTTTCCCTTATGAATATCATCACATTATCTCTTCTGAGCTCTGATCTTCATTTTCTCGACCTCCTCATCTTTAGTCTTTACATACCATCCTTCTCTTTGACATCAATGAAAACACATTAATGACACTATCTCCAACAATCTCCCCCTTTGGCATTGATGGCAACACACCAAATTCATACACAATCTCCCCTTGTGATGATGCTTCACTCCTCTAAAGTTACTCTCCCCATTTGACATCAATGGAAAAATATTTCTCCTCTTATGATCTATCTATCTATATGCTACTAATCAATATTTGAACTCCGGTAACTCCCCCTACAATCATGCTTTGGGTTCCATAACTAAATAACTCCCCTTGTTAGTCTTCTCTCTCTGCCTCTGATTGTTCTCCCCCTTTGTTCCTAAAAAGGGTAGCTCTTCCTGAAAAGGTATCTCCTCTTGTTATCTATACAGGATTTCATGTATATCATAATGTTGCTACTACGAATATTGTTGTCCTACTAGAACACTACACAATTGTAGCTCATATTTTTCAAATGACCCTTGGATCTGTCCACTGATTTTCACCGATCTCTACCCATATGTATCCATCTATATCCATGATATGTTTCTACTACGCATTTCTCTAAAGTCATCTGATAAAGTTTATAATATGCTTTTCACATGACTACAATTCTTTTTGCAACAATCGACTTCACTGATGTTCACTTTTTAGTCTTTGCTATCCACATCTGTGAATGTCCTGGTTTGTTGAACTTTGTTCTTTGATCTTCTATTACTGCAACTTCATTTTTCTTCCATGTTTCCTTTACTCTTATTGTCGTATTGTATGAAGCATTTCTCATTGAATTTATTCTCGAGTTCCAATAGTTATGGGATTTGTGGCCATATCCACCACAACTGTATTATATCATAGTGTAACAATGTGTAGCAATATGTACAACACGATTGTGGTTCCAACATCTTATATTGTTATTGAAAATACCAACTTGTTTTCTCCCTTGATGCCTACAATCCAAGGATTTATGACCATATTCATCACAAGAAAAAAAATAACCATTAAAAAGACTCTCATATCTACTTCGATTCATTCATGAAGGTGTCTCTCTTCTAAACTTACTTTGAGGTGTATGAGTAGCTTTTGGATTTCTTCCTTGATATGATATTCTAAATATTGTAGTGTTGCTTTCATTATTTGAACATGAAGGACCTACATCATACCTTATTTCCCCTTTTACAAATGAAGGACTTGTATCAAACCTGCCTTCACTTTTTATAAATGAAAGACCTGTATCAGACCTATCTTCACCTTTTACAAATGAAGGACTTGCATCATGTTTCTTAGGATTATTAATTTATTCTTTGATGTAGCCAAGACCGAATTTGTCATTTGGTGATCTTTGACTATCCAAGATATCATCCAAGGTCATGGAGTTTGTTCAAGAACTTGACTTGGGTGTTTGACTTCTCAACCTTCTTTCTAATATTCACAACTTTTGCTTCTAGCTTATGACATGATTCTACATTTTTTTTCAACTGGTTCTTCACTACCTCCTCTCTTCTTTTGGCTTCTTCAAGTTGGGTTTTCAGATTGACATTGCTTTCTCTTAGTTCTTTTAGATATGCAAGGTTGTTTCTAAGTTCATCATCTTCCTTCTTTTCTTCTTTTGCTGGACTCATTTCATTATTCAATTTCTCAATCTCCTTTTCTTTTTATTCTAGCTGAATATTTTTCTGAGATATAAATTTTTCATTGTCTTTGAGCATTTCCTTTATTTCCAAGATATTCTTTTGACTCTTTTCAAAAAATTCTTTAGTGTAGCCATGAAAAAAACTATAGTTTGAATAATTATGGTCATAGTGGTATTCATAGAGACTCCAATACACTTTTTGTTTAGCCTTACATAGTTGTTCTTCTACTTCTTCCATGGAATAAATGGTAACAAAACATTCTTCTATTATATCTAAATCTTCTCCCTTACTTGCATGGGAGAATTCAATATGAACATTATTGAAATCAAAAGATTGTGGAGAGTCTTTACCTTTATTGATGGCTGAGTCTTCCTCTTCATCCTTGATATGAATGCCTTTTGTGTCTTCTCTTTTGATTCAATACATCTTCTTGGGAGGATGAGTAGATTCTTGAGCATAGGAGTTTGCATTCTTCTCATTCTTCTGATGCATATTTTTTTCTTTGGAGGTATCATCACAACACATGTCATTTTATACATCAATATGAGTAATATGAATTGATCCTTTAACCATGTGTACTTGGTCATATCCAAGGCCAGATTTGTTTGAGGGAAATCTTTGCAGACTGAGAATTTTACCAAGGGATTCAGTTCCTTTCTTTAATTTTTCAACAGTCTTTAGTTGATCCTTGAGTCCCACAACTTCTTGTTTTAAATTATTGGCTTCTTCCATGCTAATGGTTTCTTTTTGTATTGAACTATGTATCTCCTCTTGTGAGGACATTAGTTGTCTTTTTAAGGTCTGATTTTCTTCCTCACTTTCTAGATGTTGTTGTTTGAGCTCTTCGAACTTTTGTTGCTCCTTATTAAGAGATTGTTCTAAGGATTCCAATCTTTCTTGATCCAGTTGGACTTGGATTCTAAAGTCAGCTATGATTTGCTCAATTTTATTATTCTCTGAACCTTGTTTCCTCCTTTTCTCTAGCATGAGATTCTTTAGTTGTTTAAAACTTTGTTTATATTTTCTCAGATCATCCAAAGCACACTCAAGCTCAACTTCAAGATTGAATTCTTCTTCAATGTTCAACTATTTTTCAAAAGAATCTTCATCACTAAAAGTGTTGTAGACTAAAATATGGTCTGATTGAAATGCTTCATTTGACTTCTCATCTGAGTAGAGGTATTTTATCTTGTCCCTAAGTTCCTTTGCGGAGTTACATTCACCTATATTTTCTTTGACATCATCAGGTAATCCATCAAGGATTATATTCATTTCCATTGAGTTACTTTTCTGGGCTTTGTTTTGAGCTGGAGTCCTTACTCTGTTTGGTTGGAAGTAATCAATGATCATTGAATTCCATACTTCAAGTCCCAATTCCTTTAGATGACTTTCCATTCTTGTACTCCAAAATATGTATTCTTATTTTCCAAGTATTGGAGTTCCATTCATAGTGTAAATAATTTTTCCATCCATGTGTGATTAATTTGATCTTCCTTTCAGTTTGTTAGACTGTTCTTAAAGGAACCTTTCTCTGATACCAATTGATGGAATATCGAGAAATACTAAGAGGGGCGGGGGGTGAATCAATATTGCCTACTTTTTTCTTTTTAATTTCATCTACATTAAGCGCACATATTAATTATTCAATGAAGAAATATATGATGAACAACAAACCCTTATGAACACAGGATCTTATCGTGGAACCCAATAGGGAAAAACCACCAACTCTTTTCTCATTAATTTTTTTTTCTTTTACAAAATTGTTTTCAGGCTACAACTTGATGGAGAGACTGTCCCCAAGTTTCTTCAACTACAATTGAAAGGATTCTTCCACACCCCATTTAACAGCTACAACTGGAAGGAGTCTATGAACCCCTAGTTTACCAGCTACCACTGAAAGGATGCTTCAACACCAAATTTATTAGCTACAACTAGAAGGATGCACCCACACCCTTGTTCACCAACACCAACTAGTAGGAGGCTTCACCCTCTGTTTAGTCAGCTAAAAATGACAAGCACCTACTCCCCTGCAGGCTCCAACCTACCCTTGCACCACCCAACCACCCTTAATTTCACATTTTCAATTCAATCTCTTCTGCTCTTCGTTGAATTTGATTCATGCAACCATTAGCATAAGTCCTATCAGGTTAGACTTTTTGACTTTGACTTGTTTTTCCTTGCACCACCCTTCCTCCCTTTATGCAATTTATAACACTTATAACTCTTTTAATGTACTCTTTTCAAGGTGTCCATAAACACACAAAGATAATATCAATTCTTCAAGTCTTCTTAGAATCATTAGTTGTTGCACTTTCTACTTGTCTGTGGCAACCTTTGCTTGTATGGTCTTCTAGTTATCTGCAGTCAAACTTCATCTCTTTCTTTCTGGCTTGTGTCATTTAATATTCAATGAATCTGCTATAGTCCAATAAAGGTATTCTATATCAAATACTGGATTTCATAACTTATTCTTGGCCTTCTTCTGTTCTTGATATTCAATAAGACATCGACATACCCATTAGAACCAACAATTCTTTTTATGGAACCCTTCTTATGTTTTGATATTCTTATCTGAACTACAGAGACAAATTCTTCGCAGTACTCTTTCTCATTTAGATATTCTTCCAACTGGTGTGAGATATGAAACACTGTGTCCCTTTGTTTGGACCATCACACCTCTTCATTTTAATATTAACAATAATCACTATTATTATTCAACCATTAATTTTAATTCTTTTAAATTAGTGAGAGTTCTTTTCGTAAATCGATCACAGGTATGGATCGATTTCCTATTAACTTGATTCCATATCTCTGTAAATATTATAGAAACCGATTTTTTTTTAGGCACTTCCTTCAAACCATTTACATATGACCATAGGTGCAGAACCACAGGCTTATCTACTTAAGTGATGTATTATCTGTTACCTTTATTTATTTGATTTCATATGACCACAAGTGGTGACTAGGTGCTAGGCCAAGTGAGTTCTTGATAACTTATCAGAATCAATGGTCACGTCAATATCCCGATGATATGGATGACTTTCAGCACTTTGGGACTTCATCCTTTATGACTTTAAACATTTTTACAAATCTCCCAATGAGTTGGATGACCTTCGGCACTTTGGGACTTTGTCCCATGCGACTTGCAACCTCTTTAGAAATCTACTGATGACTTGGATGACTGTCGACAATTCAGGACTTTGAATATTCCACTTATGCTATCCTTCCACTGTACTTGATCAATGGTTGAGAATGCTCCTGAAGTGTCCTTTAGATTGGACAACTCATTGCCACTTTGGGACTTCGGCCTTTGGGACTTTGGGACTTAGGTTAGTTGCCGGTGATAAAACTCCTGAAGTAAAAACTCTTGGAGTGATGTAACTTACTGATGTCACTTGTTGACATGGAACGGGCCGAGTGGCTTCCCCGTGTCACTCAGATTGGTGATTTAAACATACTTGAAATGTTGATTTCATCTTGAAACTTGTCATTATATGACTATTCCACATGTCCTTGCTAACGTGGTTTGATAATGTAGATCTCCCGATGTGGCACATATTCTTCTCCTTGATATAACAATCATGATACTACCCGAAGTGTTCCTCTAATCAGACGAATCATATCTACTTAGGGATTTTTTCCTTTGGGACTTCGGGTAATTCGATTTCTCCACTTCCCAATTCTTTCGAAGTGATGTTCCCCAAATTATAACCTCCTCACAAATTTTAACCCAAAATAAATGTTTTTCGTTGATCATGATCTTAGATTGACGAATCGATCTGTCTGTGATGCTGCTTTGCCTTGGTTTATATCCAACGTCTCTTCTTCTTTTCTTATCCTATCCTTCCACTTTAAAGTGATCCAACGACTACTGAGAATTTGGGTATCGAGATCTCAACCATTTTTCCTTGCTTATCCTATCCTTCCACTCAACTTGATCGATCAGTCGAGAAGGCTCTCGAAGTTGATCAATGATCAAGGATGATTGTGAGGTCCCAACTAGCATGACATTTAAAACTATCGTCGAGCTCCGCAATGAAAAACTGCTTGTTGGTAGTGGAACTGATGCCAAATGTAAATCTATTTGGTGGGTGGCGATCGACAGTTTAGACTAATTGCAGTATTGGAAATAACACATTCTTTAATTCTCTTTTCAATCTCTGAAATCTATCCCTGTCATTGATCTAACGCTTGTGTATCAACGATCCATATTTGATCTAATCGTTGACTAGTCCTCCAAGGATCCTTCTATTGTAATATGATGGTCTAGACTGATTGAGGGATTGGTAATAACATGCTTTTTAATTCTCCTTTTTCTCTCTGCAATCCATCCCTATCGTTCATCTGGCGCTTGTATATTCAATGGTCCTAACTTTATCTGATCATGTTTCTACAATGTGCTTTCCTTTCTGAGTATCATCACATTATCTCTTCTGAGATTTGATCTTCATTTGCCTTTCCCTTATGAGTATCATCATGTTATCTCTTATGAGATTTGATCTTCATTCACTAACCCTCCTAAGATTTAGTCTCTGCGTGCCATCCTACTGTTTGACATCAATGACAACATATTAATGACATTATGTCCAACACAAAGAAGGATACTAGGAAGTGGCATGACTTCCATAAGATCCATTGACATAAAACTGATGATTTCCTCTCAAAGCAGTTGCTAGTGGTTGAACTGAAAGCCTATGAATAATAGGCGGGTTCTAAATCTGAGTTAGAAAGAGAAAGGGAAAGATGGATCATTGACGCCAAACCCATTTCTACCGTTTCTACCACCAAGCTCCAGCCTAGTGAACTAGATGAGCCAGAAGAAGGCGAGCGACTTTTCCATTTGCAGATGTGGGTAAAAGGCACCCCACTGCACTTCATCATTGATAGTGGTAGCAAGAAGAACCTCATCTCATCATAAGTCATCAAGCGGTTGGAATTGGCGATAATGCCGCACCTGTAACCCTACACCATTGGATGGCTCTACCAAGGAAACGATCTTCACGTCAAAAAATAGTGTCAACTGTTGTATGACATCAAGCCCTTAAAATATGAGGTATTGTGTGATTTTTCTTCTCTCGAAGTTTGTAATGTTATTTTGGGCCAACCTCATTTATGGAAATGTCATGTTGTATATGAGTCTAGGCCTTGTAGTGTTATTATTACTTTGAACATGAAATTGTATAGGATACCCGAGACAGTCCATCCTAGTGCTATTTCCTTGATCTCTTCCAAGCAATGCAGGAAGGTCATCTCTCAAACCAAGAAATTTGTCTTCTTCGTGATTCACTCTTAGAGTAAGCAAAAGATCGCAACCACATCTAGGGCCTCCATGGTCAATCTCTCCACGGAAAAGAATAAATTAGATAAGGTCATGGAAGAATACTCAGATATATTCTCCTCTCGTACTGGGGTACCTCTGCACTACCAGGTCAAGTATCCCATCGATCTGACCCCAGGCGCACCACTACCCAATGGGTCGTTCTATCATCAATATTTGTTAGAAAACGAGGAGATCAAGAGTTATATCCAAGAACTTCTACAAAAGGGGAAATTCCATCCCATATCATCGCCTTGTGGGAGCCCAAACATACTGGTGTAGAATAAAGATGGGACCTAGTGACTTTGCATTGATTACCGGACCCTGAATAAAATCACAGTCTGGAATCGGTACTTGATTCCCCAAATTGACAACCTCCTTGATTAGCTCACCAAGGCCAAATACTTCAGTAATATTGATCTGAATTCTGGCTACCGCCATGTCCTAATAGAACATACAGATGTACGAAAGACCTCCTTCAAGTCAAAAGAAGGCCTTTTTGAATGGTTGTTCATGCCCTTTGGTTTGAAAAATGCTCCAACAACTTTTATGAGGATGATGGATGATATCCTGCGACCGTTCACCAATACTTTGGTAGTGGTGTATCTAGATGAAATCCTCATCTACAACAAGATTTCGGAGGAACACTTGCAGCATATTCAACAGGCTCTGCACACCCTGCGACAACACAAACTATATGAAAACTTGGAAAAATGATCCTTCAGCATGGATAGGGTCCATTACTCAGGAGACATCATTGATCATCATGGTGTGCATGTGGATCCATCCAAGATCCAGGTCATCCATGACTGGCCATCCCCAACCACAGTCATTGAGCTTCGAATCTTCTTGGGCCTCACCAATTTCTATCGCAGGTTCCTATTGAGATTATCTCATATTGCATGGGCACTCAACCAAGTAACTAGGGGTGGTATTAAGGAACAATTTGTGTGGGGCCTATCCCAAAAACAAGTCTTCGATGACTTGAAGTAGTGTTTGTTCTCATCCCCAATACTTTTATTACCGGATCCACAACATCCCTTTGAGATCGAGACAAATTCTTCAGACTATGTTGTGGGTTTCGTTCTCACTCAACAGAACCAACCCATGGCATATCATAGTGAGACACTATCAGATTTTGTTCATAAGTACCCTACTTATGAAAAATAAATGTACTCCATTATGCAAGCCTACCTCAAGTGGAGACATTACATTCTGGGGAAGGAGACAATCCCCCACACTAATCAAAAGCCACAACATTTCATGTAGACCCAAGGAAAATTGCATAATGACCACTATCATAAGTGGTCCACATACTTAGAACAACTCAACCTCAACATGAAGTATAAAACAAGAAGTACCAACCGAGTTGTTGATTGCCTCAGTCCACCTCCAGTCACAACACTCACCATGGTTCTAGACGCTGGAGGTCATGAGACATTTGGATGACCACACATCTATGAGACAGATATTGACTTCTCCACCACCTACCAAATGTTGGGAGAAAACTCAATGGTCACTAATTTCCATTTCCATCATGTGATTTTGTTTCGTCTAGGCCATCTCTACATTCCATCAAGCGAGGGGGCGAAGCTGATTTGGGAATCTCACTACAATTGGGTGGAAAGACACTTTGGCATTGAAAATATAGTGGTAGTGCTGAGAAAAAATTTCTACTGGCCGAAACTTCGGGATGTTGACAAGTATATCAGGTTCTTCACCGCCTGCACTATTTCCAAACCAACCACTAAGAAACAGGGCATGTACATCCCTCTTTATACTCCTGCCAAGCCATGGGAATCCATCTTAATGGACTACATTTCGGGCCTCACATCCACCAAGAGGGGAAATGACTGTGTTTTTGTGGTTGTTGATCACTTTTCCAATATGGCGATTCTCACCACCTACAAGAAGAACATCATTGCAGAGGCCACTGCCAAGATCTTCTTTGAACATGTCTGGGTACACCTTGGGATCCCACAAGCCATTGTCTCATATCGGGACAGTTGGTTACTGAACACATTCTAGTCTAGCCTCTAATCATTGCTAGATAACAATCTCACCAAATCCACTACCTTCCACCCCTAGAAAAATGACGAAACTGAGGTCGTCAATCGAATGATTGTACATATCCTATGCATGTACAATTCAAAGCACCTCCACACATGGGATGCAAGTCTTTCCTATGTCCATAATAGCTGCAATCAAGCCCTGCATAGCTCAATTGGCCACAACCCCTTTCAGGTGGTGTTGGGATTCCAACCATTGGGCCCCATGGATGTTGCACTACCCTTGTCGAACACCTCGTACAACTCTTCTCCTGCTCCACTTGAAGTTGACAAAGCCACTTGATTCATTGAGAGGATCCATCACATCCACCAGCATGTTCAGGATATTTTATATAAGTCCAATGCCAAGTAAAAGCGGTGGCATGATCAACACCGAGTGCCACATAATTTTCAGATGGGTGACAAAGTTTGGTTGCACTTGTAGAAAGAACACCTTACAGGGCCCCACAGGAAGCTTCGTCCACTCTGGTATGGGCCATACACCATCACCAAGGCCGTGGGTGACAATTATTTTGCACTCAACATTCCCCCCTTCCTTGGTCTGCAACCTGTCTTCAACACGGATCTCCTTCGACCATATTTCACACCATTATTAGAGACCTCAGAGATAGAAAAATAATTGACACCAACATATCTCAACCCTAAATTCATGCAACAAGCATCTAGTGATCAGATTGTGGACACATATATCAAGGGCACCTGACAACAAAGGATACAACTTTATCATGTTGTCAAAAGCAAGACAACTCCTGCACCAAGGCAAGTGGCTCACCCAAGGCCAAATTCAATAGAAATTTTCTCATTTGATGTGGGAAATTAACACAATAGATACCATTTCTTCCTAAGGGGGGAGGATTTACCCATATGAATGTTGGTGGCCTCCCACCTATTCCAACTGGTTCATTTTGGCAATTGTTTTCCTATTTTTAGGGTCCCTGACTTGCGGGACCATTTTGAGGCCCTAAACAACGTTTTTAGCACTCACCAGAGTCGAAAATGTCCTTTGATGGATTGCAAGAAAATGTGTAGTCCTTGGATAGACCTTTCGAACAAGATATCGTCCGCCTAAACCATAGATTCTATGCAAAATTTATGACCTCGAGAAGTTGATGTACTAACTTACCCAAGCTGGGCCCACATGACTTTTGACGCTTCATCTCCTAGGGTTAGGTTTTTGGATGCCTAGGGTTTTTTACATTCCTGTTTATTGTAAAAATTCCTTCAGAGCCTCATTCTAATCATGTTCTTGTGAATGAGCATAGTTTTCACGTCTCTTCTCAGAGATAAGCCGCCACCATTATAGCAAGCTTGTTTTCTAGTGCATTTTACGGTTTCAACTTATTTCCTTATTGAATAGAAAACCATTTTTACTGCATCTCTGTTATTTTGTGTTAATCATATTTTAATCATCTATATTCATTTATCTCTTCTCATAAAATCCAGATCAGTACAAGTTTCAAGTGAGAATCAAAACAATGAATCTCCCTACCATATTCATTTATATTATTAGATCCTTTTTCATAAGAAACAAATTCATCTCTCTGCTTCTTTATTTTTCTTCCTTTTCCAAACCTTTGAGTATTATTATCTATGATTGGAAAGAAAATATTCCTCCTTGTTTTGTTTAGGAGGTTTGATTATACTGCTTCTACAATAATGTGCTATGTGCACATAGTTATTGCATTTATATCATTCAATATTGTAATCAAGTAGAGGATAAAAAGAATTCTATTTTATGTTAGCAAACCCATGAGAAATTTTGGTTTGTTACTCATATATTCATCCTTTGAGGTTTTGTAAAATCATCTATTTCTATTTCTCATATGATCACTTCTTGCATAAGCTCTAAAATATATTTCCTTATGACCAAAATTATGTAAGAAAAGCAATATCCAAGAAGGAGATTTTAGTACCAATTTGTGCAACGCCTTCTTGGTGGAAAAAATCTTCTGAACTCATTTGTGTTATTATTGTGAGAATACTTAGGATTTTTTTGCTAATAATTTCATTTTGTACTGTTGGTTTCATTGTTGATGGATCCTTTGAGAATATTGGTGTAAATTTTAGGCTCTTCTTCATATTCCTTTTTTGATGTCTTTGTGACCTTAGTTCTTGCATATCCCTTGAGGGTATTTTGTTTTTCATTGTAGCCAAGACCTATCTTGATGATGGTGAAATTTGGAAACAAAGAATATTATCTAAGATTTAAGTAATATTTCCAAAATTCAAGCTTCTAGCTTCTCACAATTTTCTTCCTTTTCTTTCACCTGGCTTCTACCCACTTCTTATATCCTTTTTTCCTCTTCTACTTGAGTCCTCAAGATGATAAATTTATTCTCTATTTCTTCAAGATCACGATCCTCCTCTTAATATTTCTTCAATTCCTCTTTATTCTTTCTATTCCTTTCCCCGAGTCTGTCTATTTCTTCTAAGGCACTAATGGGTTTTCCTTCAACATCTTCTTCTTATGAATTTGGTTTTTCTTTCTGATTAACTTCATTTTCTTTATCAACAAGATTTTTTCCATGGTTTTGGAAATAGATTCTTCTTCATCATCACTATCATCCCTTTCTACATATGGACACTTAGTAGAAAAATGTCCTTTCTACCACACCTAAATCATTTGAAGGGTAGCTTACCTTTGTATTTAACAGTTCCTCCTTTTATATTTCTCACAAATTGTACTTCTTTTGACCGTGATTCATAGCTGTAACAATCACCAGATCTCTCTTCATAAATGTTTTATAGCTTGTCCCAAATCCATTTAACTGATGTACACTTCATTACCTTGACAATGTTAGAATATGATAGGCCACTCAAGATGCCATCTATTTCTTTTTCATTTTTTTAACTTGACTCCTTCCCAAATTCATCTATATAACCTATTGTGATTGATTCCCAAATATCAAACGAAAGGGACTACAAATATATCTTCATTATTATACTCCATGATGCATAGTTATTTCCATCAAACAAAGGAGCTTTGTTTGAAGGGAGACCTTCCTTACAATCCATATGTGTTCAAGATATTCCTTCCAATGGTTAAACTATTTCTGAAGACACTTGCTATGATACCAATTGTTGAACTTATGCTTATACTAAGAGGGGTGGGGGGTGAATCAATATAGGATAATTTTTACTTTATTTAATCATTCATTAATCATTAATTAACTTAGAAACAATAATAACATATAAAGTCAAATGAAAATGCATAGATTTTAACATGGAAACCCAATGAGGAGAAAATCATAAACAATATATTTATAAATTCATATAGGCACCAACCTACTAGAGAAACTAATATATTTAATTTAGCACCAACCTATTGGAGACATCCATCGCCTCACCTGAGCACCAAATCAATAATATATGTGTTGACAAGAATCCAAGATTATAATACATAGAGTACTTTTGACTTTACCTACATGCTTCATTCCACATAAAATACTTCAAAACCTTGTCACACGTATCCTTCATGCCTTAGCCAACATCATAGCATCATTCTAGAATATAATCCCTCACAAAAACATCACAACCTCATAATAATGCACATTGTAACATCACAACCTAAAACCAACGTACACAACAACATCATAGTGATGACAACATCACAACATTACAATAGCACATATGGAAACATCACAGTGGTGGAAAAATCACAACCTCATAATAGTGCGCATGAAAACATCATAGACCTATAGTGCACCTTGAGAACAAGAAAGACCCCAAGAAAATCCCTTAGAATTCTCTTGCACACCTTTATATCCCAAAAAGAAATCCCATCACCTTTAGAGCACCTCATACTTGATCTATTACTTGGTTTCACTGCAAATGTGCACATCTATCTTGTATTTATAGTAATTCTATCCATGCTTTCTAGGATGACCTGTAAATACTGGTTGAGTCGACCTCAAATTTATGGTTGGCTTGTCGGATGGAAAAAATAATATCTCCTAATTCCTAGGGAGTTAGAGGGAATTCCATATACCATTGGAAAGGTCTTGAAATAATATTTCCAACCATACAACTTTTTATCCCATTTGAGCTAGGTATGTATGGTTAAAATTCCTTCAAATATAGTGTATCCAAACTGACCATCAAAAATATTAAAATAAAACTTTCAACAATATTCATCTTGCAATCTTTATCTTGAACATTTGTAGGCTCAAGTTTGATTCCCACCCTGATTTACCCATGCCCCATGCTTGTGGGATGTGTGGATGAACCTAACAGTTATAGAGGTAGAAGATGAGAATCGACCATGTGTCACGTGAGTACGAGAACCACAAGTTTCCGATTCCTCCATCACAAAAAAGAAAAGAAATTCCAATGGGTTCCTCTTTTGCATCAACAATGCTTGAAGACCTCCTCTAGAGGCATCACATTTTAGTACAAAAGTATTAGTGAAATCGGGCACTGATAAGACTAGTGTTGTTGGAATTATTTTCATTGATGTCAAACAATGTCATATTATGACATTAAAATACACACAAAATTTCCAAGACTGATTTATTTGTAGGTTTACAAGTATATTAAAAAAATGGGTGCATGTTAAAAAGTAAAAAGTGAAGTGGTGGTTTCAAACCCATTGGTTTGGGGTATTTACCCATGGTATTTGGGGTATTTTCCCATGGTATTGGGAATTACTTAATGAATTAATTGAAATGTCCCTTCATGAAGGGTTGTGAAAAGGTATAAAAAGATAAAGCATTGAGAGAAAGTGAGTGTGAAAAATGAATTATCAAATATTGAATGGAAAAACTAGTTTCATGTCATGTTCGCATTTTTGTGATAACATTTTTTCTAGGATGTTTCAAACCTTTAGATTTTGAAGCAACAAAGGAGATATATTGGTGTATATGTGGTAAAATTTTTAGATTCTTTTTTTCCCACACTTTCGAAGATATTTTGTGTGAAAGTTGGGATTCTTGAATGCTCCTAAAATAAGTTTCAAATACGTCATCTTAGCACTTTCGTTACAACGTATTTTATGGGATGTCTCAGACACTCATATTTTTCAAAGAAAAACAAGAGATATTGGTGTACATGTGGTCAAAATTATATCCTTGTTCATTATAATTTCATAGATATTCCCTTTGGAGGTTAGAGTTCCTGAATGCTCCTAAAATCAGTCTCAAATACGTCAACTTGGAACTTTCGCTATAAATTATTTTCTGGGATGTTTCAGACCCTAATATTTTGTAGAGATAGAGGATATATATTGGTGTACATGTGGTAAAAATTTCAGATGATTTTTACATACACTTTCAAATATATTCCTTGTGGAATGTAAGGTTCCCAAATGACCCTGAAATCCATTTCAAATAGGTCAACTTGCCAAATTTTCTATAACTTATTTTCTAGGATGTTTCAAACCTTGTGATTTTGCAGAGACAGAGGAGAGATCTTTGTGTACATGTGGTAACAATTTCATATGTTTTTTCACTACACTTTCTGATATATGCTTTGTGGAATTTAGTGTTTCTAAATGGTCCTAAGATCAGTTTCAAACAAGTCGGTTTGGTATTTCACGATAACATTTTTTGGGACTTTTCAGATTGTGAAAATTTCAGAGAATAGAGGAGACATACAGAAGTGCCTTAGGTAAAAATTTCAAAACAATATTTTCTAAAATGAATACGTGACATGTTGTGCAATTCCATTCTTGGTAAGATGCCAAAAATAACAAGCTTTGGGAAAGTTTCCATTTGGAAATTCAAATTTTGGTCATACCTAGTAAAGGAAAAAGTAGTGAGGAGACATGGTGAAGGAAAAAAAAATGAGTAGATCTAGTAGAGGAATAAAAGATGAGTAAAACTGGTGAAGGAAGAAATAACAATCTGACTTGGTGAATGCTGGTGCAACTCAAAGATTGGTGTCTCATTCTAATTTGGTGCTTAGTGGTGGGGATTAGTGTCTCCAATAGATTGGTGTCTATGAATATCTATAAAATATTGGTGGCTCTTGATAATTTGGTTATTAGTGGTGGGGATTAATGTCTCCATTATATTGGTGTCTATGAATATATGGAACAAATTATTGTCTCTTGCTAAGTTGGTGCTTAGTAGTGGGGATTGGTGTCTCTAGTAGAGTTTTGTCTACGATGATCTATAAGAGTAGGTTGGTGCCTACCAAGATTTGTATAAGTGGGGATTGATGTCTCTAGTAGGTTGGTTCCTAAAAATATTTGTAATAGTAGGTTAGTTTCTACAAAGAATTATAAATATAAGTTTTGTTGTTTTCTCCTATAAGGGTTTCCACATCAATCATGTGTTCTATGTTCTATAGTTTATAGATGTAATATGTGATTGTTTTCTTATGGTTGATGAATGTTTGAAAAATTAAAAAATGGTCTCATATTGATTCACCCCCCCTCTCAGTATAAGTGTGTTCTCAATAAGTGTAACACACATGGATTAATTTAAATCATAAAATATAATATATTGCATCATTTCATGCAAATGATTTATTCTTAAGCAGGGGAGTTAATGGGGCTATAATTCACCCATTATTCTTCACAAACTTCTTGTAGTATCTTGCAAGTCCAAATAAGTTACCATGTAATATTTACTTAGTATCTTGAATCACTCAATATTTGACAAGAGTATTTCAAACAATAAATCCCTACATCATTCCTAAGGATGTTTATGTCACTCAATTTGGGAATATCCAAAGGAGAACTAGGATTTTCTTATTTCCATTCTTTAAGAAGATCAAGACACCTTTTCCACTCTTATTGTTTTCATTTACATTCTTGCACTCTATTGGAGAAGGTGAGTACTTACTAATATTTTTGGAAGTCTTGAATCATTTTATATAGATTTATTTACATTATGTTTGTCTCATGTTGAATCTCTAATGCACACTCCACAAATTCTACAGTCTTCCCTTTGGTAACCTTGTAGTATTCAACTTAATGTTTTAGATGGGTGATCTTTTTCTTGTATTTTATATTTCAATCCATATGAACCACAATGTATTCAACATATTGTGTAGTGGCATATATAATAGAAGTTATAACTATAGGATATATCTCATTTACATCAAGCAAAATAGACTTAGTGGTATCCATTAGAACTTGATCAATTATCATTTTCCTTTTCTTCTGTGTTTGTTGGACAATATGATTTAATTTTCTATTAAAATAAAATAACTCTAGTTGGGCCACTTCATATGTTGGGTGATTTTTATGCATTAGCTATTGTAAACCATGACCCATGAGAGATGTAAATCCTTTTTTTTCTCATTCCAAAAGAATAATTCATTGATGTGCTCATGGGAGTTCATATTCGTTTAGTATGTGATCGAACCCCTATTTCTATAGTTTCATTCTCAATCCTCTTATTTTCCTCTTTCTCTTCAATTTTATTCTTCAATGCTTCACCCCCAATCCTTCTTCTTTTTTTCCTAATCTTCTATAGCTTGTTTTGTTGCTTCAATCTCAACCCTTTTCTTCATGGTTTCATCTTCAATTCTCTATTTTTTCTCTATAGATTTAGCTTATTTTTTTCAGCTTCAGTCTTATATTTTTCATTATTATCTACCTCATCTTATATAGCTCATTTTACACAAGTTTTCTCTTCTTCATATGAGATGGATGTCATCTTTTATTCTTCATACATAAATTGATCTTCATAGAAATATGGCCAATTAATGGCCACATAGGTTTGGTGACTCTCCACTACTTTCATTGGGTTATGTATCTTGAAAATTTCCTCTTCAAAACTATAGTCCTACATTCTCTTGGATTCCATTTTTGTGAAAAACAAGTTGGTCAATCCATGTAATCCAATTTATAGAAGGTAAGTAGGATGTAAATTTTATGTATATGAGTTGAGTAGAATTGAAACCATGTAACATTGTTTGATATGAAATCTCTTAAATGAGTATTCAATTAGGCACTTGCATAGAGAGTGTGTGAGGTGTCTTGGTCACTCCATACACTCTAATGTATCTTGACCTCTCATCCATGTATAGATCCTCAATCTATGCTAGGAATTAGATGGATTCTTATACCAACTTTGATAATTTATTGCAAACAGATTGTTCATACAAGGGAATGAATAAATGATCACATATATTAGTTTAGTGGCACATCTAGGTCTTTTAAATACACTTGAATTGGTGGAAACGTTGCATATCATCTCCACCAAATATCAGGAAAACAATTAATAACACATACAATATCCAATAGAAAATATGACATATATTATTAATAATTTTGATGGTGTATCTAGAGTGGGGTACTTAGACCTCACCACTGCATTAGTCATCATGTGCGACATGATATTATAGTTGAAACTTATCATTTCCTTTAGTATACGATGTAAAAGAGGGACACAGGCCTTTTTGAAATGTGGAGAATTTTTCTCTCTATATATCTTATTCACCAAAGCAATGTCATGTATATAAGGTTCCCTTAGGTTTGAGCTAGGGTATATCATTATGTTGGAGGCTCTTTAAACTAATTTTCATTATCCCACCACTAACTGATGATTTCGTGATAATTGTTTCTTCAGTAAAATTCTCCCACCCATGTCTTAGTCATGTATACCTCCTCTCTAGGAATTTTATAGTATGTCTCAAGGTAGTTAGATTTAAATGAAACTAAACACTTGTCTTTATCATTTATCATTGTTTAAGTGTCAATGTTGGTGTTATCAATGATTCATTTGATCATCTTAGAATAAGGAAATACCTTAGTCTTGGTAGCTACATTATTCCATAGTGACCTATAGACATTTTGGTTGGTGGTGGCAATATGCTCTTCCTCTTCAATTGTATCAACAGTTGTGGGGGTCCCAATTTGTTCTTTATAAATTCATAAAATATGTTTGTAATTTGGGGCATGTTATATGAAGCTATAAGTGTCTAATTATATTGGACACATTGGTTCATTAGAATAAGGCTCCATGCTTGCATCTTCTATCATGGCCTCCTTGGGTTTCTTGGATTTCACTTTCTTTAGAGCCATATTATAGTCTTGTAATTCACCTATTTTAAACAATACAACTTGTTAGTAGATTTCTATAAAAATTGCTTGAATAATCCCAATTGAAATTATAAGAACATCAATCCCCTTTTAGCTAGGTAAGATAGGAATGGGAAGCTATAGAATTTCTTTGGTTCCAAATGGGAATTATGAATTTTAAAATAAATCCACAACCTAACTTAAGCAACATCTTCTTTCAAAAAAAATAACCACAATTCTATGCAAAGTTTACTGATGTTTTCTAATAATTACAAATTCAAACTACAACTCACATTTGAACTAATAATATCACAATGCAGGTCTCCATGTGCACCATTAAACTTTGAAAACAAATGGCACTCCTACTAGTTCATAATATAAGAATTCAAACTAACAGAAGTGAGAATATATAAAGTATATGGATTTCAAATGGTAGATAGGATGAGCGGACAGGGCAAGCACGTACTACCAGAAGAGTAGACCTCAGAGCGATAGATTCCCAGTGCTTGAATAGATTACTAGACAGCATTATACACCTATCCGGTTAGAGACATACCACCTAATCGACTGACCTTCCCCACCGTGAATAATTGGAAAAGCATAGATTCATTGTATTAGTACCCCCGGAGCACTGGGCATGATTTCAACATCCCGGAGCACTGGACATGGAGCCTGGCATCACTGGACATGAAGAAAAAACCCTTTGCCTCGGATCACCAGATAAGGAAAGACAGATCGAGTTGCCTCGAATCAATGGACATTACACGATGCGACAAGGAAGGATGGATTGATGGATTGATGGCTACACCGGCCAGGAGAGCTTTACCAGCAGGGGCAGGGGCAGAGGCAGAGGCGGGGAAGAGGAGGCAACAAATATTCTGGCAGGCATGGAATCCTCTTTTAGGGATGGATGGAATAATATACTAGCGCCCACTTAGAAATATAGATATCAATAAGGTGAAGACTTCAATTTAAAATCAACAAGTGTTATAAGAAAACCTCTAATTATTCATACCTACTAAAATAATTGAATTACAAATTCAAATAATCCTATATTCCCAAATTTAAAAAAAGAATGCAAGAAATCTAAGTAACGATTTCAAATAAAAAATCCTACATGACAACTCAATGAATGATTCAAGCGTTCAATAGGATGGGTTTGGAAATTTGCAGGTTTTCTTCAACTTTGAAAGTTGGCAATGCATGGATTCCTCTCCTATTAGCACCCTTGCTAATTTGAAATCTACTTTGATCGAAACTTATTTATCTTATTTATCAATGGAATATGCAAGGATGTTTAGTTCGAATAATTTTGATCCTTTAATTAGGCCTCAAAGGCCCATGTGTCATTTTGAATTTGAACATGGCGGATTCACATTAATTAGATATAATCATAGATAAGACAACATGCCATATATAAGACTTCTTCGAAAGTATCTCGATGAACTATATAAGATGTTTATTATGAAGTTCGAAGATGGATTGATGAGAGATCGTCAAAGAATTTTGAATATTAACAATAGAACTTTAAAATTGGCCCAATGGGCTATTGGGGCGAGTTACCAATTTTTTCAAAAGGTGAGATCAACATAAGCCAAGTGGGCTATTGAACCCTTTCTAAATATGACCCAAGTGGGCTATTGAACCCTTTCTAAATATGACCCAAGTGGGCTATCATTCGCAATGTTATGTCATTTTAGACTTGAAAATGTTAAATATATTGTACCCTCAACAGTATGACCGTACACTGCCAGCTGTACTGGACAGATGTACTTTCTATTTTTGTCTTGCTTGAGCATATATAGCTCAACCATCTTACATTGTAATCATCTCTTCAGTTCTGTTCTGTATTTCTTCATACATTTGAATATACTATTCTTTTCTCTCTGCATTTCTCTGTCCTTCACAATTTATCATGGTATCAGAGCTACAACAGTAAGCCTCTTCACACAGTTGGGAGAGCAACTCAATCCTCACAGTGCAGAGCCTCACAGATCTTGAGAGCACGCGACACAGTTCTTTCACAAGGCTTGGAGTGGTCCAATGAATGGGCCATTGGATTTTCTCGAAAGAAGTGACTTTTGAATGTGTAAAGTAGCTCGATGTGCCATGAAAAGTTAAGCTAAGGAATTCAAAGGAAATGATGGCTTGATAATTTTTTGGATTGATTTCAAGGATGTCTCGTTCAAAGGAAAATCTTGATGAATTGTTGGTTTTATTCCAAAGATGCCATATTGGAATTTTGAAGAGTGACCAATAGTGTATAAAGGAATTTTAAGGTTTCGAAGTGAACAATTTCAAAATATGCTTGATAGTGTAGTGAGACATTGTATAAAGGCATTTTAAGGTTTCGAAGTGAAGAATTTCAAAAGAGGCTTGATAGCGTAGTGAGACATTTTGAAACATGTCCATTCCAAATCATTGAAAAATAAGTTGATGGTGAGTCATTTGGGGCTCTATGAAGGATGAAAACTCAAAAGGTTTAACTTGGAGTTAAGTTCGATGACGGATTGAGGCCTTTCAAAAGATAGAATGTTCAAAAATTAAAGGTAGCTCGCTAAGAAAATATTGAAACCATTCAACCTTTTTGAAACACATGCTAATAAATGGTTTAATGAACTATTCAAGTATTTGGAACCTTTTAAAGGGTCAAACATGAAAAAAACACCGATCAAGAGCTCATAAAGTTCTTCCAAAAGGATGTTAATTTTGAATGAAAGAAAAGGCCTCATAAACTATTAGGGGGATATTTAGAGTTTTGAAACAAACAAATTTGAAAGAGACTTGATACTTCATCAAGGCACATCCAAAATCACTACTTCAAACACATAAGGAAGTTCTATGGATCTATTTCAAACAAAGAGTGTTTGCATAACAATTCAATTTTTCAATTTCGAACAAAGGATTTCTTCAAACATTATAATGATCCAAGGAAAAGGAAAATATTTGGATAGATAGGGTTTTGAAAGATCATGCCACTTACTCCCAAAAAAATTGCGAAAGGATAAGAAAATTCCCACCCAAAATTTCATTCAACAAACTAAGGAATATCATTCCTAAACACTCCATTAAAAACTTAAAGCAATTCAAGATTCAAAAGCTATTTCAACCAAGCATCTTCATCCTCATATACAAATGAAGAAATTTCATGGAAAATCTTTCGTAAAGTGAAAGGTAATGTGAATAATCTAAAAATATAAATTAGGGTTCTCAAATTCTCATTACTTGAGGTTAGTTGAGGCCTCAATAGACATACTCAAACACTACTCTTGAGGATTGAGGTGTCACTGCACCTCAATCCACAATGTTTGTCTCCTATGTAAAATCAATATGGTTTTTCCATTGAATGTCTCAATGAAACAACGATGAAAATTATGAAATATATGGTGGCCAATTTATTCTTAATTCCTTTACATGTAAATAAATTTCATCATCCAAGCATCAAGGGTTAGTTCAATAGGTTGGACCAGTTGTGGGAGACATGTTTTCAACGAGGAGGTCATGTGTTCCAATCTAGTCAACTCCCTGAGAGTTACCAATTGTTCTTGCAATGAGAAGTTAACAATGTTCTCTAAAAGAACATAGATAATATATGCTCACATTTTTTAAATTTTACCTTGTATCATTGTGTCACAAGGGTCTCTCCCAATCTAAATGGCAAGAAACTATGGAAATACCTGTCTATCTAAAGAGTTATAATGTGACAAGGTTGTTTCTCTCAAATTAATCTAAGAAATTGTTTAAAAAAAATGTATCTCAACCTACTCACCTTGACTAGATAAAAGGAACATGTTACAAAGGTAATATCTAGAGAGCTCAAAATCAAGAGGGTTTTGACATAGCCTTCATACGACTATAAGTTGAGAGAAATCTTCCATACATATTGCATAAGATTTTATTAATCGACATTTTATACCAAGCAACTATGTTCCATCATTGAGATTAATGATTGAAGAAAATCCAATCAAAACTAATAAATAATAGGGATGGTTGAAGGAGGAGGGTGGAAAATAAGAAGGGTCGATAATACACTACAAAAAAATATTTAAAAGAAAGAAGAAAGAAAAATAAGAATAAATAAACTAAGGAAAAGAAATAAAAAAGTTAGTTAAAGAAGGGAAAAACAAATTTTTAAAGGATAAATTTGGAGAAAAAAGAATATATATATATATATATATATATATATATATATATATATATATATATATATATATATAATAAAAAGAAGTGTAACGTACCCAACCATCCAGGTTGGGTCACACCACACAAAATCCCCCCGTATACCATTTATTAACTAAATTCCCTACATATGAAGACAATTATGCATTTCTGCAAGATATAATCTATGCATAAATATACACAGTTACAACATAACACAACTAAACAAAAATAATACATGATATACATCACAATATCACTTAAAATATGCTTATGTATTAATTAAACCACCAATTTGATGTAGACCTAAAACATTCCTCCGAGTCATATACTTTTCCATTCATACACTCTCAACAACAGGTCACCCCAAGATGCAGCTATGACTCCACTAGGGAAAATGATTCCTAAGCCAAAATAAGGTCTAACAAATAACAAAATAAAGTTCAGGTCAAGGTTCCAAATCAAGGAACAACTCCTAGCTCACAGTCTCTCCTTCCCCACATCCTATCCCACCCTAGGATGTGTACCCCTTATCTTCTCATTAGTCCTTCAATAATCCCACTTCCCTTTCTGTTCTTCAACAAAAATCTCACTAGGAATTCTCAAATCTGTATGGCACCTAGAATATAATGTTTCCAAAGGAGTTCAATGCCCACTAGCCTAACACACAAGGAATCCTACTTATAGAAATTATCTCTCCTAGAGAGAATACTCCACAGACCTGAAAACCTACGTCCTCATCCCAAAACGCTAAGGGTTTATAGGGTAACCATCTTCACTTACACTCTCCCTCCAAGGAACGAATGATGGATTCCAAATATTGAGTTAGTGATGGAATTACACTAATTCCCAACATTATATTTTCATGTTCCTAACTTGACACTTGACACTCCAGGAAATTCCTTTGGATCCAGTTGGTAATTCATTCCCAACCTTTAGGAAATTAGGATAAAATAATATCAAATGACTTAGGAATTTAGGATTAATATTATAATATTCCCTTGGATTAATCCCCCTTGACTTATCCCCTTTTCCTTAAGCCCTTATCCCCCTTTCCCTTTCATAGATTCATATCCCCCCATACTCTTTTCGTCTGACATGATATACAACAATGATGGATTTTATTAAGATAATTGAGTGTGATTACATCTAACATTTTTTAGGCTCACTCACCTTTCAACCCATAGGGTGTCTGGCCTAAATCACACATGCACTTTGGCCTGGAAACCTTTATATACAAAGGCACTCTAGCCCAACACATCATGTCTCACCATCCTATAAATCATAGGTACATTTACAATTGGGGTTTGGCCTAGGGGCATTACATTCCCCTCCCCCTTATTTATGCACTATCCTCAATGCATTATATACACATGTACAAACAAAATTCTTCAAAAATATACAAAAATATTTGGGCACTCTTCTCATATGGAATCATCATGATCCCATGTTGCATCTTTAGGATTGTAATTGGTCCACTGAACCTTTACCAACCCTATTTCTTGATTTAAGAGAGGCTAGACTTTCCTATCTAGTATGCACACTGGATGAACTTAAAAGTCACCTTCTTGCTCCACCCGAATCAAATTCCAATCAATTACATGATTAACATTAGGTAAATAGTTTTTAAGCAAAGACACATGAAAAAAATTGTGTATGCACATGGATGCAAGAAGTGCAAGCATGCATGCAACAATACCAATCGCATATAGGATTTCAAATGGTCTACAATATCTTTCTTCTATCTTTGAGAAACTTCCCAATTTTAGCTAACTCTTCTTAGCTTTCACTTTCAAGAAGACATGCTCATCCACTTTAAATTATTTCTTTGTTCTTCCTTTATCTACGTAGATTTTCTTCATGTCCTAAGCATCCTTTAAATTCTTCTTTATTTTTACTATTTACTCTTTCATTTCTCTCATCCATTCTAGCCTAACTATTGCTCTATCTGTTGAGTTGTCCAAGCTCATCAATGTGTTTCACTTTCAACGAAAGAATGCTTCAAATGGGCTCATCTTTAAAGATGCATGATACCCATTATTATAAGAAAAATCAACTAAATGTAAGTAATCTTCCCATTTTGATGGTTTATCCATCACATACATTCTTAGCATATCCTCAATCACTTGATTGACCTGTTTTGTGCTCCAATCTGATTCATGGTGATATGTTTTTCTAAAATTCATATTTTTCCCAAATCCTTTAAATAGTCCCTTCCAAAAGTTGTATGTGAAATTGGGATCTATATCTGAAACAATTTCTTTAGGAACACCATGTAGCCTGGAAATTTCTATCATGTAAATCTATGTAATGTTATGTGGCTTGTGAGTTAACTTCATTAGAATAAAATGATCAACTTTAGTTAGCCACCACCATGATGAAATCATGTTGTTTCATTGTTCTAGGTAGTTTGGTGATAAAATAAATTGTCGCAACTTACCATTTCTACTTTGGAATGGGAAATGGTTGTATAAATCTAGTTTGATGTATGTGCTTAGCTTTGACCTTTTGACATTCCAGACATTTGGCTATATAAAAAACCACTTCTTTCTTCATACCTAGCCAAAATTATTGGCTCTTTAAAGCTGCAATAATTTTCTAGTAACCCGGGTTCCTAACACAAGGCACTTATGCATCTCCCTCATTAGTATATTTTCCATCTCCTAGGATTTACGTACATATACTCTTTCCCTATACATGAGTATTCCATCCTCTTTCATCTCATAATTTTTAATTTCCTACTGAATATTACCTTGTTTTGACATTTATTTTGTCTTTATATAATGTTGATCTCATTTTGAAGCTTCCAAAATTATGTCTTTTAAATCATATTTATGCATTATAGTGGTTTTAGCATGCATCTCATGCACCCTCCCTTTGAGTGAATCAACCACCTTGTCATCTTTGTCTTTCATATGATTTACATAAAAGTCATATTCATTGATTTATCTTTGTGTTGGCCATCCTTCAATGGATTTATCTTCTCAAGATCCACTATTATTCCTTCCCCTGAAATGATATGGCCCAAATAATGTATCATTTTCTGATAAATTGAGTACTTGCTCAACTTTTCATACAACTGATGCTCTCTCAACACTTACATCACCATCCTCAAGTGTTACTCATGCTCTTCTTCATAATTAGATTACATGAGTATGCCATCCAATGATACAATGAAAAACCTATTCAAGTAATTTATGAAAATACCATTGATGAAACACATGAAGACAATTGGTGCATCTGACAACCCAAATGGTACCACTATAAATGCATAATGGCCAAAAATTGTTTTAAATCTTGTCTTTTTGATATCCTCCTCTTTAATCCTCACCCGATGATAACCTAATCCGAGGTCAATCTTGGAGAATATCTTTACATATTTTTGTTGATTACAAATATCATCTATCCTTGACAATGGATACTTGTTCTTCACAATTACCTGTTCATATGCTTGGAATCAATGAACAAAATCAAGGTTCCATCCTTCTTCTTGAAAAATAACACTGGGGCACCCCAAGGTGACACACTTGGGTGTATGCACCCCTTATTCAAAATCTCTTCAAGCTACATTTGCAATTTCTTCATGTTTGATGTATTCATCCTATAAGGAGTCTTCGACATTGAAAAACTCCAAGCATCAAATTGATTGAGAAATCTATATGTCTCTTTGGTGGAAACCCTTGTATCTTTCTAAATACATCTTCAAATTATTTCAAGATTGGATGATCTTCAATAATTATCACTTTATCCTTAGTTTCATATTCCATGTGAGTGCATAAGTTTTACATCCTTTCCTTAATATTATTTTCAATTGCAAGAATATAATTTATCTAATATATACTACCATTGGAATACCCTAAATTTTCCTCAAGTTCTCATCTTCATCCAAAGAAGTGAAGGCCTTGTCGTAGCAATCTAGAACAACATGATACTTATCCAACCAATCCATACCAATTAGGAAATTATATGAACCAAAAGACATGATATTTCAATATTCGTTTGTGCTTAGTCCATTAGACAATCCTTAACTAATTCAATGATTCTTCTTTTATCTCTTGTAGCTAACTGAACCAATCAAGATTTCCCATGCTTGATTTTTTGCAAATGAAATATTTCGACAAGATTAGGATCTATGTAACTATGAATAACTCTTGAATCATTTAAAATAATTATATATTGATCATTGATATTTCCTTTGAATTCAATCATATGAGACTGAAATTTGGCTTGCTTGTTGTCCAAGGCTGCATAGATCATTGACATGATTTTGCCTATTTTTTCAACTATATCATCCTACTATATATTTTGAATAGTATTCACTCTTTCTCATCTATGAGGGAAATATCTGTAAATGTGATCTCCCTCACAATTCCAACATTTGATAGGTTGTTTCCTTGGATTTTTCCCAATGTGTCTTACATTCTAGGTTCATTTTGAGCTAGCTTCGCTTGAGAATTATTTTTGAAGAATTGTGTCTTATTCCCTTTCTCCCTATTTTCCATTTTACCTTTCTTCTTGTCTTCCCAAGCCTTATGGAAAGTTGGTATTCCT
Source organism: Picea engelmannii (assembly GCA_009831015.1). Classification (NCBI taxonomy): domain Eukaryota; kingdom Viridiplantae; phylum Streptophyta; class Pinopsida; order Pinales; family Pinaceae; genus Picea; species Picea engelmannii. Next base: position 791,032 of record ML781340.1, read on the forward strand.
CTATGTTGATCATAAAGGCACTTGGCTCTACTTGTTGCCTCCTCAAAAGTTTTGGAATCATCATATTGTATCTTATCACGGAATATCAAAGGAAACCCACTCATGAATCTTTGAATCTTAACCTTCTCATCCTTGATGGATTCAAGATACCTTAGTAGCTCTGAGAATGTTCTCTCATACTCATCCATGGCTATGCTTCGAAGCTTGAGCTTAAAGAACTCCTTCATCTTTTTGTCATAATAATTCTTGGAAAAGTATTTCTTCTCAAAGTACTTTTTGAACTGCCTCCAAGTTATCCTATTCTCATCAATGTGCTTTACTTGTAGAAGATGGTCAAACCACATTGATTATTTTCCCTTCAACTAGTAAATTGAAATTCTTCCTTCTTCTTGTAAGGAATAATTGTGCAATTAAAATAATTCTTCATCCGCAACAACCAAGCCTTTGTTTCCTTATATTATTTGTGCTCACCATCAAAGGTAGGAGGTTTGATCTTCCTCATATCTCGTTTTAGTTCATCTACCCTAGACCTTCTTCTATGATTTTTGAAAGGATAAAAATTTGAACTTCTTCTTTCTCTTCTAACTAAGTTCCTTGTTGAGTGATGATGATTCCTACCAAAACTCGTATATTAGTCCTTTTTGACATAAAATATGTGATCCTTTCACTTACTTGAACTTGTTTCCTTATCCACCTTCTTCTCTATCATGTCCAAGCTTTGCAACATACGGAGGTTGAATCCATTATGATACTATTGGGATTTCATAATATTATTATCATCAACTTTATATATCAGATTATCTCTTTGCAGAATATTTATTATCTCTACCAAGTTTACTCTCTCCTCTTTGCCTTCTCCATGCCCATTTGATTATGTCCCTACATTACCCATGCTGAAATATAACCCCTTGAGTTCATGTTCATGGTTGTAAGTTCTTTGTGCATATTCCATGTTTATGGTCCCTCTATTTATCATGCTATATTCTATTTGTTCCCTTAACTATTCATAATTTGCATGAAATATGATTTTTTAGAAAAAATAATTCAACAAATCTATAAAATTATTCACAATTCTTTCCTTTAAGTACACTGGAATTATTATTTATGATTGCTTGTAAATTTCACAAATAAATTCACGTTTATGGGTGCAGATATGGATTTTTCTATCCAATACCTTTCCAATTAATATCACCGTGTCCCATTCTGAGTTCTGAGCATCAAGTTATAGTCATCTAAACATTACCCATTTACTCCTTTTTGGTACCAAATGCTACAAGTGTATTCTCCCTCCTCCTGTACAATTTTAGGTACCCATGTTCCCAAACTAACTTGAAGGATGTATTCCCTAGTTCATGATATTTCCATAGACCACTCATATTCCTCAAACTGACTTATGAGCAGGGAGTTATGCCCTATGGAAGTCAACTAATACTGAAGTTTTACCTTGCAATGTTTGCACTATAATTTTCTCATACGAGCTCTATTTTGTGAATAAGATAACTCATTGGAAAACTCTCTTCAAGCCATTTTATTTAAGATGAAAATTATATATGAAGTACCTATGGCACTTACAATATAAAAAATTACATCTCTTAAAAACATTGTTCCAGGCCTCAAAAATGCCCTCCAAGATTATGACATATAAAAACACTATACTTTGTTGACAAATTTCATTGGTTTTCAATGAAATGGATGCTAAGGTGGATTTATGGATCCACCTTTGGTATACGAGGTGATTCCATGCCATCCTCATAGCTCACCTGACCCTGCATTTCCAACCCCCTCTTTCCTCTTTCTCTCTTCCTTAATCTTTACCTTTATCTCACTTTATAAATAATAAAGTAATCTTACTTTAAACTTACTATGAAACCACCTATACTAGTTTCCACATGGGACCACTATAATGGACCATGTCACCACTGGGTTTCAATTACCCTACAAAACATCCACATTTCACCTCCACATAGGTTGTGAGGATGGGCAGGTCCCATCCCGTACCCTTATTCTTATGTGCATGAACAACTTTTTGCCAACCTGGATCTAAAGGATGATATCGGGACATGATCGGTGGCTCTTGATGATTTCACGTCACCAACTTGTGTGAGGGTTAACATCCCTTCATTATGCAATAGTGGTTTCACCCATGATGTATGGTGTCCCCCCATTGGATTCACACCACCAAATACCTTCTATAAGACCACCTTGATACCATGTGATGCCACTTATGGTATCACTCAATATCACCTCACCTAATGTCGCACCCACATTAGCCACAAGATTTTCAATGCATAATACAGACCCTCAACCCTTCCATTGTGGCCTATTTCCTACCCACCACATGGCACTATAGACCCTCGACCTTGCCACCATGATTTGTCACCGTGGAGATGATTTAATGGTGGAGATGTGAGAGGATATATGACTGAGGTTCATTTCACATGGTGAAGTTGTCAGAAGGTTAACGAAACCTCATGATGCAATATCGTTTACTGCCCAATGATACATGGCAACCTCCTATTCATTTTTCATCACCAATTTATTCCTCTAAAACCACTTTCTCTCTATCTGAAACCACTTATGGTTTCAATCTCCACTCCATTGGTCTCTTTGCCATCGTGGCCTACCATCTCACCACCGTACTTGTCACCATGTCATTGGATTCCTTCATGGACCTGTAACCATGGAATTACATGTCACCATTTCCACATCACCTCCATGTGGCCTCCATGTCATGCTCACATCATGTACGGAAAATTATCCAAATTATCCAAATTTTCCCAAATTTCCCAAATTTCTCAAAATGCATAATTTTTAAATTTTTTTGCACAAGACGACATGGAAGCTATGGATTTAAGCTTTCTATGGCCAATTTCATCCCTATGCATGTCAATTCAACTAATGCACCAAAAATTCAACACTTTTGTGTCAACGAATTCCACTTCATATATTAGGGATTTTCCAAATTTCACCCAATTTCACTCTGTATGCTCTATAATGTCAAAAAATTGACCCATTAAACACCATGAAATGATCAAACAAAACTTAAAATTGGGGACTTTAATATATGGATAAATTCCCCAAACTACTACTTTGGAAAATATTGTAAAACAATTTATAGACATTCTCTGAACTTTTTCAATTTCATTTCCAATAGTTGCATGGTGTATCATGCCCATGCAGGCTTTGATACCACACTGTAATGTCCCCAACCATACATACTTGGCCACACTACAAAACATGTTTCTTTTGTTACCATTTAATAACTAAATTCCCTACACATGAACACAATTATGCAGTTCTAGAACATATAATCAATGCATAAATATACACAATTACAACATAAGATAATTAAACAAAAGTAATACATGTTATACATCATAACAACACATAAGATACACTTATATTTTAATTAAATCATCGATGGGTTGCAGACCTTAGATGTTCCTCCCAGTTGTAGACTTTGTTTTTCATACACTCCAAAGAGTAGGTCACCCCCAAGATAGGGCTATGAATCCACGAGGGAAAAGGATTCCTAATCCAAAAAAAGGTCTAATAGAAAACAAAATAAATCTCATGCCAACGTGTTAACTCCATCAACAACTACTAGATCATAGTCTCATTCCCACAGCCTGTCCCACTCTAGAAAGTGTATTTATTCTCTTCTCAATAATCCTTCAACTATCCCACTTCCCTTTTAGGGATTCAAGAACATGTGTCCCAAGAAGTCTCAGAGCTCTATTGCACCTCAAATACATTTTTTCCCAAACATTTCAACACCCACTAGAATAACACATAGGGAAACATATTCCCAACAATTCTCTCTCCCAGAGAGAATACTCCACATGATTGAGAGACTGCTTCTTCAACCTAAACCTCCAAGGATTTATAGGGTAACCAACTTCATTTACACTCTCTCTCCAAGTACGGATGATGGATTCCAATGATGGAGTGAATGGTGGAATGAATGATGGAATTAGACTAGTTCCCAACACTATATTTGATGTTCCTCTCTTGACGATTTCCACTCCAGGAACTATCTTTGGCTCCACTTGGTGATTCATTCCCAACCTTTAGGAACTTAGGATAAAATAATATCACATGACTTAGGACTTTATAATTAATATAATAATATTCCCTTGGCTTAATCTCCCTTAACTTAGCCCCCTTTCCTTAAGTCATAATCCCCCTTTCCCTCTCATGGAGTCTTATCCCCCATACTCTTTTCGTACTTGGTCTGAAACAATGATGTATTTTATTTAATTGAGCGTGATTACATATTACATTTGTTAGGATCATTTACGTTTCAACTCATAGGCTCCATGGTCTAAATCACATAGAAATGTTGGCCTCAAAATCACCTTTATATACAAAGGCGCTTTGGCCCAAAAGATACTGAATCACCAACTTGTAAAGAACATGTACATTTACAAATAGGGTTTGCCTTAGAGTTATTACAAAAAGTAAAAACATAAATAAAATAAAACATATATACAAAAATTTAAGGAACACAAAACTAAACCTAGAAAGAAATTAATAAAACAAGAAATATAAATAAAGGAAAAAATATCAAGAAAGGAAAAGAAAGATAAAATCCAAAACTTATAATAAATAGAAATAAAGGATGGGGGAAACAAGAAGGGGAACTAAGAAATAAACCTAAAATGAAAAGAGAGAAAGGATCAAAACTAAAAAGAGAAAATAAAAATAATAAAAGAAAGAAACAAAGGAATGAGGAGAAGTAATGAAACAAATGGAGAAGAGAGACGAAAAAACAAAAGCCAAGGAAGAAAGGGATGAGAGAAGGAAAAAAATAGAGGAACAAAGAAGAAAAAGGAGGAAAACAAAGAACCAAGGGAGGTTACTTAGAAATAACCCTAGTGGATAAAGTAGGAATCCAATTCTCACTAATCTTCTAGCCATCATCTAGGTTAACATTATTAGGCCTCTTTTCAATTTCAATTTTCTATAATGGTAGTGATCCACTCTATCTATAATTTGAGATTTTTCTATGCATATATGATGCTTAGTGTTTTTTTAGTGTTCCACGAAAGAGGTGCGATGAGTGTGATTCTAAAGTATGATTATGTCTGATATCAACAACATTCTCATGAATATTATTCTTGATAGACCATCCTATTTCACCAACATAATATCTCCCACAGGAGGGAATCATATAGATTCCTTTATGATTAGCAAGATAAGTAGGGTCTTTGACAGACATAAGGGAACTTCAAATAGTGGTAAGGGGTTTGAAAGTGTTAGCAATATTGTTTTTCTTCAAGATTCTAGCAAGCTTGTCGATGGTCCATTGTATGAAGGGCATAAAAACATTGCAAAATTGATTATTGGGATGATCCTTATTCTTAGGTATTTTACTTGTGTTCTCAAAATCCATAATCCCTTAAAGATTCTTGTATCCACTGTAGTTGAAAACCTAGATGAGGTGTGTAACGACCCCCGTCATTATGACAACAGGCGACACATAACAAGTACAATAATATATATATATATAAAGGAAGGTAATAACGACAATACACTCAATCATCACAACTCAACAATGAAAACAATGCACAGAATTGATGCAACATGCCAACATAACAACCTAGAATACTATCACAATATGTAGCTAGAAGCAACATACGACATTTGATCAGACAAAGAATAAAAATGAATAAGCTATCTGACAACATCAGATTCAACTGAGCGCAACCACCATCGACAACATAAGTAACTAGAACCTTCACGATGAGAGAGAAAAAATCACATTAAAATATTATAGAGAAAGGTACAAATATCAATTCCAATAATGACCATCATCATCAGGAAGCACGAGACCCAAGGCCAGGCTATCATATGAACATGTCGCTCAAGCACGCCTTGATCCCATCATAAGGAATCATGTTGTCACCTTGCAACAAGCACAATAGTAACTAAGGCACAAACTTAAACAATCATAAATACTTAAAATTAAGACACAATAATCAAACTCCAAGAATCCCAAACTTAACTGTTGCACCTAAATGAAATATATAACGAGAGCACTCCAAACAATCAAGTTAGTGAAGCGCATGGTAACTACCTTCAATACATGATTATAATTGCGCAACAATCTATAAATATCACATTAGCATTTTTCCAACAAAATACTATTCAACACAAAGTATCCAACCTCAATCTAATATTAAAAGCATAAACATTGCTCCCTATAAACATACCTTTAAAAAAGTACAAAATGAAAAATCCTATACTTAAATAAATTATTATCTACCATAAATAATAATTATTTACCATGTAACATGGTTTCCCTACCTTCCTTTAAACACAACCCGTTAACATCATAAAGCACTTAAATACCTCATAATTTATCCATTATTATTTTCCCTTAAAGAATTATGATTGTATAAATCCAAGTTCCTCTACCTTTTTCAAAAACTACCCTTTAAACAATAACCTTTTTCAAAAACTACCCTTTAAACAATATAAGGAATAAAGCAACTTATAATTAATAAATACTATTTATTTATCATATAGGGATTCCATTGACAACATTAATGAATTCAACATGTCCTTATTCAACTCCCTGCTGTAAAGGCAATTAAAAACTATTATAAACGATAATAGCAATAATTTAATTAAAATATTAAACTGATGCAAAAACAATTAATCTATTACGAGGGATAATTGCCATGATCATATAATTAAATCACAATAAAACTGTTATATCACAATTAATCTATTATGAGGGATAATTGCCATGATCATATAATTAAATCACAATAAAACTGTTATATCACAATTAAAACTGGAACTATTAAAGTTGATGAAAAACTATTAAAATTGTTAATCATAATTAAATTGTTATATGAATGTTATAATCACAATTAAAATGGGTACTATAGTTGTTTTAATCACAACAATAATCACAACATTAAAGAAATAATTTTTTTATATAAAAATAGCCACACAACTATTTACTCAAAAACTTTATCATTATAATTATTTAAGGGACTATTTAATCATCATTCTAAGAATAAGGAATGCATAAATTCCAACAAATTTAATTAAATAGAGTGCTAAATCTATCACTACGCAACTCTATCATTAAGAAGTGGCAACCCATAAACGTTGGTATTGAATTCTGAGATCGCTTGCTACAGAGAATAAATCGTGGCAGCAGGGAAGGCGCGATAATGTTTAGGAAGGTTGTTATAGGAGTGAAGATCGTTGCCACAGATTAAATGTCTTGGCAGTCTACTGCCTAAATATGGGCGACCCTGGGCATAGGCGGTCGAACTCAAAGTGCAATAGGTAGCCGTTAATGTTTTGCGTGGAGGTAAGTTTCCGAAGCAAGAAAGGAAGATTCGTTAGTCTGGGCGCATCTGGAAAGAAAAATATGGTTCACGAGATAATTAAATTGATGAGGCAAGGGACTCATCCCTGAAGGGAATGGTAACTAATGGAGCGTTGTATCACTGCGAAAGATGTCCATTGAGTGGGCAGAGGCAAAGAAACAACGAAATACATAGAAAATGGTGATTCTATTGCATACTTGCAGAATGGTTACATTGAGTTTGATTTTATAGAGGGAGAAGAAACTTTTGGAGTCTCCTGAAATGATCTGAAGTGTCGACAGAGTGTTCTGGAGTGTTCATGATAGGCGGTGGAAGAATAGTGACGGCCGTTGAGTAGAAGCTTCGGTTTTTAATGCTGGTAGGTAGAAATTATCATATGCCAACACTCCCCCCTAATTTCTACTGCTAATTACATTAATATTTACAATGCCCAATGCTTCTCTTAAATACTCAAATTGGTCTTGTGCTAAAGCCTTTGTAAATATGTCTGTAAGTTGCTCTTTTGATCTGCAATGTTGTAAGATGAGTTCCCCATTGTTGACAAGTTCTCAAATGAAATGATATCTCATGTTGATATGTTTTGTCTTCTTGTGAAAAACATGATTCTTTGATAGTGCAATGGTGGACTTGTTGTCACAGTAGATTGTAGTAGCCTTTTCTTGATTGTGCATTAGATCCTTCAAAATTCTTCGCATCCAAACTGCTTGACATGCTGCTAATGTACCTGCTACATATTCTTCTTATGTTGATGAGATTGTCACTATTGGTTTCTTCTTTGATGCCCATGCCACAACTCTTGTTCCAAGATGAAATGCATATCCAGATGTTCTCTTTCTATCATCAATGCTTCCTGCAAAATCACTATCTGTGTATCCAACCAACTGTAGATTATTTGAAGTGGAATACAATATGCCATGATTTATAGTCCCTCCAATGTATCTTAATAACCTTTTTCCTACTTGCCAATGTGAGTTCTTTGGTGTGTCCATGAATCTAGAAATCAAACTGACTCCATACATTATATCTGGCCTAGTTACGGTGAGATACATCAAACTTCCAACCAGTTTTATGAATATGGTTGAGTCAAAATCCATCTCATTTTGTTCTCTACTTAGTTTTGTGCCAACTGCCACAGGTGTAGAAACTGGATTGTAGTTTATCATTCTAAACCGCTTTAAAACATCTCTTGCATATTTACTTTGACAGATGAAAATTCCTTTATCATTTTGTGTGATTTCAATGCCAAGAAAATAGTTCATTAACCCCAAGTCTGTCATCTCAAATTCCTTCTTCATTGTTGATTTAAACATATCAATAGAGAGATTACCTGTATAGATCAAATCATCAACATATAGACAAACAATCAAGATATGACCTTGTTCATTGACTTTGGTGTATAGTGTAGGCTCACTAGTGCTTCTTAAGAATTCATTTTTTATCATGTATGAGTCTATCCTGCTATGCCAAGACCTTGGTGCTTGCTTCAATCCATAAAGTGCCTTTTTTAACCTGTAAACCTTGTCTTCTTGTCCTATTACTTCATACCCTGGTGGTTTCTGCACATAGACTTCTTCTTCTAAATATCCATTCAAGAAGGTTGATTTGACATCCATTTGATAAACTTTCCAATTATGTTGAGCTGCAATAGCTAGTACCATCCTAATTGTGTCAAGTCTTGCTATGGGTGAAAATGTTTCATTGTAGTCAACTCCATATTCTTGTGCAAATCCTTTAGCTACTAATCTTTCCTTATGTTTGTCAACTTCTCCATTTGTCTTATATTTAGTTTTATATACCCATTTCACACCTATGCATTCTTTCTCCTTAGGTAAGTCAACTAGATCCCATGTATCATTTTTCTTAATAGATTCCATTTATTCATTTATTGAATTAATCCAATGTTCTTCCTTAATTGCATCCTCAAAAGATATAGGATCTTGAGTAAATAGAGAAAAAATGGATTGCAAATCTATCATATCTCCTTGATCATATATTTCATGCAAGCTTCTAGTCTTTTTGCCTCTTAATCTTGATCTTAATGATTCAAGTGTAGGATTTGAGTCATAACTTACTTGTGGACTTGATGTTTCTCCTTGCTCACCTTGTCTTTGTGAGTCT
>ML781340.1:801239-820045 GCA_009831015.1 Picea engelmannii
AATATTATCATTACCCAATTTAATTTGTGCTTTAACTGATGTATTCAAATTCTCAAACAACCCTTTATTTCCAGTCATATGGTTACTACAACCACTATCAAGAAACCAAATGTTACTTGCATTTTCTTGAGCTACATCACATGCAATAAACAATGTCTCAGAACTACTCTCAGAAAAATGTACATTCTGCTTTCTCATATCTGCTTGTCTCTTTTGGCATTCATTTTCAAAGTGACCATACTTCTTGCAGTAATAACATTGAATATTTGATTTGTCATACCTTTGATATGCCTGATTGTAATTGCTTTCCCTTGAGTTGAAATTTTGATTTCTCCTTCCTCCTAGGTCTTGATACTTTCTTTCTTCTCTTTGAAAATTATTTATTCCTCTTCCTCTTCCTCTGAAAACTGGATTTCCTCTTCCTCTACCTCTGCCGAATGTCATTTGTGTTTTGAATGCATTCTCCAATGAGGTATTTCCATTCCTGTTCAACTTGTCTTCATAATTTTTCAAGGAGCCAACCAACTCATCCATAGAATGTTTAGTTAAGTCTTTAGATTCTTCAATTACCACAACAATTGCATAAAATTTTCTAGGCAAACTTCTTAAAACCTTTTCTACAACCTTCTGATCTACTAGCTCATCACCATTTTTCCTTATTTGATTAACCAACTCCGTAACACGATATGTAAACTGATCTATTGAATCAGAATCTTTCATTTGCAAGTTTTCAAATTCCCTTCTAAGTGCTTGGAGATTGGCAATTTTTGCCTTGCTAGTGATTTGATAAGATGTCTCTAGAATGTCCCATGCTTGCTTGGTTGTAGTGGCTGGTTTAATCCTTCCAACAACCGAATCATCCAATGCTTGTCCAATTATCTGTAAAGCCCTTTTACTCTTTTGCCTATTTTCATCAAGATTTTTATTTTCATCAACACTCAAAATAGACTCATCTTGTGGTTCAGTATAGCCATTCATTACTATATCTGTTAGCTCATATGAATCAAATGCTAATTTCATTCTAAATGCCCAATTATCATAATTTTTTCCAGAAAATGTTGGAATCATGAGCTGTTGAAATATGGCTGATGCCATTTTCTTAAAATCAAGCAATTTTTATTTATTTTTAACCAAAATAGGCAAAATATTATAGTAACAGAGAGACAGTTAGAAATTATCACTAGTTTACAAAGAACTCCACGGCTTTATTGCCTCAACCCAGCCAAATCTTTACCACAACCACTTCCTTTTCTCTCTTGGCATTTTTCGATTCTCATCTCCTTCGCTCTTCCAAACCCCCAAAATCCGTGCCCCTCAAACAACGAACACTGCTCACAAGCGATCGCAGCAAATGCACATATTACTTGTAGAATCGGGAAGAGAAGGATTCATTACCAACAGTTTTGACAGTCAGAAAATCGGGAAACCAAGACGGTTCCGGAGCAAGAAAATGCAGAGTAATTTCCTCTATGATTTGTCAATCTTCAGCAAATAAAATGTATGCCCTTTCTCCACAGATGCGGCATGATGGTCACAACTGCCAACACTTGGCCACTCTCCCAACTTGGAGCACCTTCACACAGAATGCAAGCCGATCTTCACACTGGGCGACTTACTTATTCTCTCACGGCTAACCTGGAAGCTGCGGCTTCCTCTCCAACTCTCAACTTGCTAACCTCGCTCTTCAACTTTCACGGCTCCTTTCTCTTTAGCTCACAGCAAGGCTCTCCTACTCTGATACCACGATGAGTGGGCAGAGGCAAAGAAACAACGAAATACATAGAAAATGGTGATCCTATTTCACACTTGAAGAATGGTTACATTGAGTTTGATTTTATAGAGGGAGAGGAAACTTCTGGAGCCTCCCGAAACAATCTGGAGTGTCGGCAGAGTGTTCTAGAGTGTTCATGACAGGCGGTGGAAGAAAAGTGATGGTGGTTGAGTAGAAGCTTTGGTTGTTAATGTTGGTAGGTAGAAATTATCATATGCCAACACCCATGGAGGGAGTGGTCACATCCTTTCCTCTGAATGGTGAAGATTCTTGTTCTAAGTTTTCTTTTTCCATAGAGGTCGTCAACGAATCAGATGTGATAGAAGGAAACAATGTAAGGTCTTAACCAGAGAGGGCATTGAATAGTTCCATTCCTCTCCTTTCAAAAAAACATTTAAGTAAATCAACATCGTTGTATCTCAGAAAGGCATTGGCCTTCCACAAAAACCCAGGAACACTTAAATTTTAAAGGAGCAGGCTACAGATTCAAGTTTCAAAACTGACTGGATAGACCGATACACCTCTAGCAAGGAATAACATTGAGAATTTGCCTCTGTTTTAAAAAAAAATTACAGGAAAGTTACTGCTAAGTACCCAATCTCCCTTAAAAGGGGTAGGCTATAGGCACAGGCGAATAATAAGTACATAGACATGGTTAAAAACCATAAGTTTCCACACCTTTTGAGCATGGAAGGTCCAAGAAGGGTTGTGTCCAAGCCAAAGACCTACCATCTCCTTGATCTGTGTCTTGGTCACATGGAGTCAATGGCGCCAAGGAGGGAGAATTTTTGTACAAGGGAAGAGGGTGCTTCAGCTGAAGATTTAGTGCTTAAATACCCTATCTTTACTTCCTCTATAACCCAGAACAACACATGTACAATCTTGCTAAAAGAGATAGAAAGAAACTATGAAGTGGAAAACTACCAAGGATTGATTCAAAATCCAAAACGCCTAACCTAGAGATAAATCTATATCCACTACAAGGATTAAACACATAGTCATGCTAGACAAAGGATCTGGATTATGGAGCAGAAACCATACTGAAAATATCCTACGATGGAATATATACTTAAGCGCAACACTATAAATGGGATTGCCAAAAATGACACACCAGTTCCTTAGTGCGTGGTGATCTCAATGCTCAACCACACACTCTATTGCACAGATAAGGGAGATACATAAACAACTCTTTTGCATAGAATTTGAATGAGCAAAACCTCACATTTAACAAAATTTTAGGTTGTGTGCATCGAGGATGAGAAGAAAAAACAACTCACATCAACAAAAAGAATTATGAAACTAACTCATGACTCTACTCATCGATTATACATTGTATTGAAGAAGATCCAACATCACATTTAACATAAATTTTAATCCACAGTTACCGAATATGAAATCATATAAACAAACCATTTCCATTAAACTATACTGGAATAGTGAAATTAAATCATTACAAGATAAGCTCAGTAGAATACCGTAACCGATGGCATAGTCTTGTATGACTGTCCCGTGCTTGCGCTCTGTCGAGCTCCTACTCGCTAACCGATGAGACCGCACCGGTACCGCCCAGCCAATGCTAGGGGTACTCTTATTCCCCTTGAGTACCCCAAGCCACAAAGGGGCCACACACACAATACCAGACAATTCTATCTCCCAGCTCGTCTCGTAAGGTCGAGCTACCACTCGTTATCTAAGCTAGGTATCTCAACTCCGATAAGAAAAATCCAGTCAAGATAAATTTCGGTAGTGTAAGCTTACGGATACCAGACATGATCCATACTCCTCCTCCTCCTCCTCCTCCATCCTTTTTATAGAGTTTTCTTAATGATTAGTTTCCCAAACCCTCATTATATTTTTTTTATTAAATTTAATTAGGATAAACCTCCCTCGTACACATGTCACTCGATCCCTTAATTGCACCAGAAAAATTAATTTATTAATTAATTAAATTTTCTTATTTCCCTCACCCACTTAAAAGCGTTCCTAAAAACGCTCTTCAGTGTCCCTTTATTCTATTACATTTCTTAAATGACTGATGTCTTTCTTAAAACTTAGTTGATTTCACAATTAGAAGGTTCCAAATAATAGATTCCCTACTATGTTAGACATTCCACTTTTTCTTTAAGTTTCCCTTTTCCTTTAAGTTCCCCTTTTTATCTAAATTCAAAATTAGCAATTTTAGACATAAACAACAATTTACCCTTTTAATAATTTAATACTTCATTAGAATTTTACTTTAATTATTAATGTTTGAATTTTCTTTACCCCCTTCTTGTTACATGTCCATTTAGTTTTTTTGTGTTCACATGTTCTACTTAGACCTAGGTTTTAAATTCACTAGGCTTGATGACGGTTTTTAAGGGAAAAAAATTGTTATTAAACTTTACGCATACCATCATTGATTTTAAGGCCAACCAAGTCCTAAGGAGGCATAGTTTTTTAGGTAATAGGTTTATTAACTTACCAGAGTAAAAATCGCAATGTTCCCTTCAAGACACACTGTGTGCTCCAAGGGTGCCCCTCGCTTGCATTTCTTTTTTATTTGCGCAATATGCCTTTCAAGACACACTACATGCTCCAAGGGTGCCACTCGCCTTTTAACTGATTTTGGTAGATGTCAAACCACTAGAATCAATACTCCATGAGGTGATCCTGTGGGAGACTAAGGGCCTCTAGGAAATAAGCTTCATGCCTTTTGGTGTGCCCCTCAAAATCATCATGTGCGACTATCACAGTCTTCTCTCACAACATCGTGGATCTCTCGAACTAGGTAATTATTAAACTACAGTTTGATCCATGATGGGAGTGCTAGTAGGTTGCGGTAGGTTTATTTCCACACATCTCCCTCAATGTCTCTATCTTTTGTGCATGACCCCTTTACTCCTAATGTAAGTCTGGTTACCAAGCTACCGTCATCTTGTATCCACCAATGAAACCTGTTAGCGATAATAATCAACATCATGATATATAGTCATATGTCACATCTGTAATATCAAAAACATTGAAACCATAACAGTCCACTCCCTGACTCGATCCAGAGTCCAAGGAGATCCATTGATGCCATCGACATCCTCTAACGTCCAAAGTCTTGCACACTCAAGAGAAACCATTCAATAACACATGTTGATATAAATATGGAGAAACAACATATCATCAGATCCACAACATCTCATAATCAGAATCAAAATAGTCAATCGTATAATGAACCAGATCACTCACATGCAAGTGTCCTCAAATAATAAGTCCAATCAAGTGTGCACAAGAGTAGGATGTTACATACACCCCCTCTTGTTTTAAATTCCATCCTGAAGTTTCAAAGTATATAAGTGCTAAAATAATGAGTCTAACAATATCAATATGTCTAGCTATCAAACAAAAATGGACATTGTTCAAGCATTTCATATGCGTCCTCCCAGGTCACCGAGTGCAGACTATAGTTGTCCCACTAGACCTTGACCTAATCTACTGTTCGACACTGAAGTTTTCAAATGTGATGGTCCAGAATGCCATGTAACCTCACAATATCACTAATGAAAACTCTAGCTATGTCAGGTGCCTGATATGTCGTACGCACAGGGATAAAATGAGCACTTTCGTCACAGTGTCGACTACTACAAAAATCAATTTGTGTCTTCTTGCCATCAGTGGCAATACAAAAATGAAATCCATCGAAATGACCTCTCATTTATATTATGGAATAACATGTGGCTATAGTAGTCCTACCAGATGTCTATGTTCATCCTTTACTTGCTGACATTCTAGACATCTTTCCATATAGTTGACTATGTCTTCCTTCATTCCTTTATAGAAGAATAAGGGTTTAAGGTTTTCCTTCATCTTCGTGACTCCTAGATGAGCCATGTACATTTCTCTATGAGCCTCATTTAGGATCAAACTTCTCAACTCGTCATTGGGCGATACGTAAATTTGATTATTAAATATCAATAATTCGTCATTGTCCACAGTAAAGCCCTCAAATTTTGATACCATCATTGTGTTTTGTCTGATAAAATCCTTGACCTCGTTATACCAATCATCATCGCGCTATAAAGTTAGAATATTTTTACATAGATTCATTTGAAGAGGCATCATAAAAAATATCCATGGTCTCTGACTCAATGCATCAACCACTCTCTTCACTGTTCTTTTTATGTAAGTAATATCAAAATAATACTCACTAAGAGATTCTGACCAATGCCTTTGTCGTGCATTCAATTTGCTTTGTGTGAAAATGTGATGTAGATCATAGTGGTTCATTTTTAGTTCGAATTTTAATTCTATTAGGTAGTGTCTCCAAACTCTCAAGGCATATACAATGGATAACAACTCCAAATCATGTGTCACATAGTTCTCCTCGTGCCTTCTCAACTTTCTCAAGATGTAACTGATCAATCGACTGTCTTGAATAAAGACTCTACCTAAGCCTTCCTTGGATGCGTCAGTGCATACCAAGAAGTCCTCGTCCATTTTAGGGACCTTTAGTATTGGTGTTGTCGTCAACAACTCTTTGAGCCTCCTAAATGCTTCCATGCATTTCTTGGTCCAAACAAATTTCTTGTTCTTCCGCAATTCCATAATCGAATTTGCTATCTTCGAAAAAACCTTGATGGATCGTCGATAGTATCCCACTAAGCCCATGAAGCTACGCATTTCTGGGACATTCTTCGGTGGATGCCATTCCATAATAGCCTCGGCCTTTGTTGGATCCCCAACGATACCTTTGTCGGAGATGACATGCCCTAAATAATGAATATTTGATTGATGAAACAAGCATTTAGAGAGTTTCCCAAACAATTTGTTCTCTCGTAGACACTGTAGTACCAGGTGCAAGTGTTCGTCGTGCTCCTCCATCGTCCGAGAATATATCAAAATATAATCAATGAATACTTTGACGAACTTGTCCAAGTATTCATGGAACATCTCATTCATCAAACTCATCAATACTCCAGGGGAGTTTGTTAGTCCAAATGGTAAAACAATAAACTCATAATTTCCAAACCTCGTATTAAATCCAGTTGTAGGGATACCGTCCTCCTTGAGCCATAACTAGTGATACCCTAATCTCAAGTTGATGTTCGAAAACAGCGTCACGCCTTTCATATGATCAAACAGAGCATCAATCCTTGCAACAGATACTAGCTCTTGATCCTTTCCTTGTTCAATTGATGGTAGTCAATGCATAGTCTCCAAGACCCATCCTTCTTCCATATCAAAATAACATTCTGCCCCACGGTGACACACTTGGGCATATAAGTCCTAGGTCCAACAACTTCTTTAGTTTCATTGTCAACTCTTGTAACTTTGGGGTCGACATCCGATAAGGAATTATTTCTATCGATTTAGTTCATGGTTTTAGGTCGATGGTAAATTCCAATTCCCTCTCAGGTGGAAACTTTGAATACTCCTCTAGGAATACATTTGCAAACTCTCATACTATCATAAGGTTTTCTAGTCCTTTCGTCAAGCCATTTTTGTTTAACACAAGGATCAGATAAAGCTTGCATCCCTTGCACATGCTCTTCTGTAGCTTTAGGGAAGAGATGAAACTTATGGAAACTCCTTGGTTCCTACCTACAATCACGTGTCTCAGTGCCCCATCATCAATCAAGATCAATCATTTCATCTTAAAGTTGAGTATCACCTCATGTGATTCCAACTAGTCCATATCGATTACAATGTCATAAGACCCTAAGATCATTATGTACAAGTTGTCCCTTGTGAAAAACTCTCCCAGGTTAAGGCTACAACCTGTAACCTTCCCTCTGACCTTTTGTCTGGCTCCCAAATCTATTTCCAAAAATCTAAACTCATCCTGTTTGACTACCATTACCTTAATTGTTTTTAGAGTTGCACGAGAAATAAAACTCTCTATAGCACCTGAATCTATCAAAATACTAAGGGTCTGACCAACGATGATACCTGATGTCTCGAGCACTGTAGACTGGTGCTCTGCCTGGTGGTTATTCACCACTACATGAATCCGATAGGACTTTCCCAAATATCCCACAGTAGTGGGTCTTTCTTATGCATATGCTCTGGTCCTCTCAACTGGGCAGTCACACTGGTAATGTGGCTCTCCACATGTCCAAAACCCTATCTTCGACACAATATTATTGGTACCTGATGTACAAGATGACGACCCACCAGCCTGGAACCCTTGTTTATTTTTCTGAAAAGGCCTAAACTACTAATGTTGTGGTATACGTTGTTGCTAATGATGTGGTTCTCTATAGGGAGTCTGATGCTGAGGCGTTGGTCATTGTGGTGTAGTGAATGTAAATCCTCTTAGAATACCACGATATCCTGGCAGATGTCTAGCTGGTGTCTGATGTTGCTGCACACTAGATGATGCTTGTCCCTCTGGTCTCACTAGAGTCCTACTCTAACCGCCGCTGATGAGATCCTCCTATGCAATGAGGGATTTCTAGACAACATCGTGCAAGGTTTGAGGCATCAAAATCCTCACTTTTGCACGAATGTTGGTGTTAAGGCCAAACATGAACTTGTTGACCTTAAGATTCTCGGTATTCAGTTGGGGATCATATCGATGAAGCTCCATAAAATTGGCCTTGTACTCGGGCACCATATGACCACCCTATCTCAAGGCGTTGAACTCTTTGAGCTGATGCTCAATGAATTCGTCATACATATACCTATCCCAAAACTATTCCTCAAATAGTTCCCATGACATGTGTTTGATGTCCATGTTCAATTATGGTAGGAGTGTCTTCCACCATAGAAGAGCACTCCCCTTCAGTTGAAAGGCCGCCATGAGGACCTTCATGTTGGAGGTACAGTCGCGAAGTGAAAATCACATCCCCATATTCTCTAACCATGCCTCAATAGCTACGTCGTTCATGGCACCAAAGAACTCGGGAAACATGACCTTGTTGAGTTTGCGATGAATGCTACTAGTATCAGCCGGAGCATGTGGTGGACCCTCATGAGGTGTCGGTACCCTGGCCTCATCTCTATCCAAACAGTTGATCAGTTCCTCAGACATCCTCTGAAAGGGCCTCATCAACCCAACCACATCACCCACAACTATTAATTCCTACCCAATAACCTGTTCATCTCCCCGGGGTTTAGACCCATCGGGTGTGGATGCTACTGGGGGCATCATGCTTCCTCCCCTAGCACCTCATTGTATACCTTTGTGATGTCCTCTAACCATGATTACCTTCACGAATAGAAATAAATTTTAATTAGCGACATTTTATAATCAAGTATCAAATCAATGGAAGTTGTAGTGATCCCAAGTCGCGGGTCAAACCAACTATGAGACCATATGTAACGACCCCCGTCATTACGAAAACATGCGATGCATAACAAGTATAATATTTTTTTTTTATAAATAAAAGAAGGTAATAATGACAATACACTCAATCATCCCAAATTGATGACAAACCAAACACACACAATTCATGCAACATGTCAACATAATGACCTAGCATACTATCACATCATGCAGTTGGAAGAAACATACAACATTCGATAAGATGAATAATAAAAATGAATAAGCTAACTGACTACATCAGATTCAACCCATCGCAACCAACATCGATGACACAAGTAACTAGAACCTTCACGACGAGTGAGAAACAATCACATTAACAAGTTACAGAGAAAAGTACAAACATAAATTCCAATAATGGCCATCATCATCACAAAGCAAAAGACCGAAGGTCAGGTTATCATGCGCACATGTTTCTCAAGCATGCCTTGATCCCATATTAAGGACTCATGTTGCCACCTTGCAAAAAATGCAATAGTAACTAAGGTGCAAACTTAAACAATCACAAATACTTAAAATCAAGACATAATAACCAAACGTCAGGAACCCCAAACTTAACTCTCATACTTAAACGAAATATATAATGAGAGCATTCCAAACAATCAAGTTAGCGAGGCACAAGGTCACTACCTTCAATACAGGGTTAGATTTGTGCAACAATCTATAAGTATCACATTAGCATTTTTGCAACACAAGACTATTAAAAACAAAGTATCCAACCTCAATCTAATATTAAAAGCATAAACATTACTCCCTATAAACACCCCTTTAAAACAATACAAAATGAAATATTTTATATTTAAACAAATTATTATCTGACATAAATAATCATTATTTAACATGTAACATGGCTTCCCTACCTTCCTTTAAACACACCCTGTTAACACCATAAAGCACTTAATTACCTCATAATTTATCAATTATTATTTCCCCTTAAAGAATTATGATTGTCATAAAGGAAGGTTCCTCTACCTTTTTCAAAAACTACCCTTTAAACAATATGAGGAATAAAACAACTTATAATTAATAAATATTGTTTATCATATAGGGATTCCATTCACAACATTAATGAATTCAACATGTCCTTATTCAACTCCTTGTTGTGAAGACACTTAAAAACTATTATAAGTGATAATCACAATAATCTAATTAAACTATTAAACTAATGCAAAAACAATTAATCTATTATGAGGGATAATTGCCTTGATCATTAAATTAGAATAAAATTATCATATCACAATTGAAACTTGAACTATTAAAGTT
This sequence comes from Picea engelmannii, assembly GCA_009831015.1. NCBI lineage: Eukaryota > Viridiplantae > Streptophyta > Pinopsida > Pinales > Pinaceae > Picea > Picea engelmannii. The sequence goes on from ML781340.1 coordinate 811,568, forward strand.
GAAGCAAAACTATTAAAATTGTTAATCATAATTAAATTGTTATATGATTGTTATAATCACAATTAAAATGGGTATGATAGTTGTTTTAATCACAACAGTAATCATAACATCCATCATTAAATCAATAAAATTGTTATATAAAAATAGCCACGCAACTATTTACTTAGAAACTTTATCATTATAATTATTTAAGGCACCGTTTAATCATCATCCTAAGAATAAGGAATGAATAAATTTCAACACTGTTAAGTTAATTAAAGAGAATGCTAAATCTAACACTACACAACTCTATCATTAAGAAGTGGCACCCAAGAACACTGGTCTTGAATTCTGAGATTGCTTGTTACAGAGAATAAATCGTGGTAGCAAGGAAGGTGTGGTATTGTTTAGGAAGGTTGCTATAGGAGTGAAGATCGCTGCCATATATTAAATGTCTTGGCAGTCCACTACCAAAATATGGGCACATGGAAGATATGTGTGAGACCATGCCAATAGGTGGTCGAACTCAGAGTTCAACAGGTAGCCATTAAGGCTGGGTGTGGAGGCAAGTTTCTGAAGCAAGTAAGGAAGGTTTTCTAGTCTTGGTGCATCTGAAAAGAAAAAAAATGGTTCAGAGGATAATTAAATTCATGAGGCAAGGGACTCATCCTTGGAGGGAACGCTAACTAAGGGAGTGTTGTATCACTGCGAAAGATGCACATGGAGGGAGTGCTCGCTTCCCTTCCTCCAAATGGTGAAGATTCTTCTTCTAAGTTTTATTTTTCTAGAGAGGTTGTCGATGGATCAGATGCAACAAAAGGAAACAATGTAAGGTCTTAACCAGAGAGGGAAATGAATAGTTACATTCCTCACCTTTAAAAAAAAAAAGTAAATCAACATCGTTATATCTCATAAAGGCTTTGGACCTCCACAGATGCCCAAGAACACTTCAATTTTAAAGGAGAAGGTTACAGAGTCAATTTTCAACATTGATCGGATGAGACCGAGGCACATCTAGCAAGGAATAACATTCAGAATGTGCCTCTTCTTTTAAAAAAAAAGTTAACAAGAAAAGGACTATTAAGTACCCAATCGCCCCAAAAAGGAGTTGGCTATAGACACAGGTGAAAAAGAAGTACGTAGACCTGGTTAAAAAACAAAAGTTTCCACACCTATTGAGCATAGAAGGTTCAAGAAGGGTTGTGTCCAAGACAGAGACCTACTAGCGCCTTGATCCGTGTCTTGGGCACATGGATTCGATGGAACCAAGGAGGGAGAATTATTGTACAAGGGAAGAGGGTGCTTTGGCTGAATATTTAGCACTTAAAGACCCTATTTTTACTTCCTCCAGAACCCATAAAAACACACCTACAATCTTGCTAAAAGAGATAGAAAGAAACTATGAAGGGGAAAACTACCAAGGATTTATTCAACAACCAAAACGCCTAACCTAGAGATAGATATGTATCCACTACAAGGATTCAACACATAGTCATGCTAGACACAGGATCTGGATTATGGAGTGGAAACCATACTGAAACTTTCCTACACAGGAATATATACTTAAGAACAACACTCTAAAATGGATTGCCAGGGATGACACATTGGTTCCTTAGTGCACGATGATCTCAACACTCAACCACGGACTCTAGTGCACATAGAAGGGAGAGACAACAAAAACTCTTTTGCACAGAATTTGAATGAACACAACCTCACATGTAACAAAATTTTAGGTCGCGTGCATCGAGGATGAGAAGAAAAAACCTCTCACATCAACAAAAATAATTCTCAAACTAACTCATGACTCTACTCATCGATTATACACTATATTACAGAAGATCCAACATTTGCATCATATAAATGAACCATTTGCATTAAACTATAGTGGAATACTGAAACCAAATCATTGCAAGTTAGGATTAGTATAATACCATAACCAATTGCACATAGTCCTATACGGCTGTCCCGCACTTACGCTCCATCTAACTCCTACTCACTAATTGATGAGACCTCACTGGTACCTCCCAGCCAATGCTAGGATTACTCTTCTTCCCCCTGAGCCCCCCGAATCGTAAAGGGGCCACATACAAAATACCATAGAATGATAGCTCCTAGCCCACCTTACAAGGTTGGACTACCACTCGTTATCCGAGCTAGGTATCCCAACTCCCACAACAAAAATTCAGTCAAAATTCTGGCAGCATAACCTTACGCATACTAGACGTGATCCATACCACTCCTCTGCCATCCTTTTTATATATTTTTCTTATTGATTAGTTTCGGTGTCGCTTTATTCCATTACATTTATTAAATGACTGACACCTTTCTTAAAACCCAGTTGAGTTCACAATTAGACTAGATTCCCTACTATGTTAGACATTCCCCTTTTTCTTTAAGTTTCCCTCCTTTTTTAAGTTCCCTTTTTTATCTAAGTTTAGAATTAGCAGGTTTACACATAAACAACAATTTACCCTTTTAATAATTAAATCCTTCATTAGAATTTTACTTTAATTATTAATTTTTGAATTTTCTTTACCCCCTTCTTTTTGCATGTCCATTTTTTTTTTCACATGTTCAACTTAGACCTATGTTTTAAATTCACTAGGCTTGGCGACAACTTTTAAGGGAAATAAAATCGTTATTAAATTTAATCATACCATCATTCATTTTAATGACAACCATGTCCTAAGGAGGCATAGTTTTCTCTACCACTCGTTATCCGAGCTGGGTATCCCAACTCCCATAAGAAAAATTCAGTCAAGATAAATTCTAGCAGCATAACCTTACCATACCAAACGTGATCCATACCACTCCTCTACCATCCATTTTATAGTTTTTTCTTAGTGATTAGTTTCCCAAACCCTCATTAGATTCTTTTTATTAAATTTAATTAGGATAAACCTCCCTTGTACACACGTTGCCCGATCCCTTAGTTGCACTAGAAAAATCAATTTATTAATTAATTAAATCTACCTATTTCTCTCACCCACCTAAAAGCGTTCCTAAAAATACTCACCGGTGTCGCTTTATTCTGTTACATTTATTAAATGACTGGTGCCTTTCTTAAAACCCAATTGAGTTTACAATTAGAAGATTCCAAAGACTAGATTCCCTACTATGTTAGACATTTCCCTTTTTCTTTAAGTTTTCCCTTTTCTTTAAGATCCCCTTTTTATCTAAGTTTAAAATTAACAAGTTTAGACATAAACAACAATTTACCCTTTTAATAATTTAATCCTTCATTAGACTTTTACTTTAATTATTAATTTTTGAATTTTCTTTACCCCCTTTTGTTTGCATGTCCATTTCTTGTTTTTGTTCACATGTTCTACTTAGACCTATGTTTTAAATTCACTAGGCTTGGCACAAATTTTTAAGGGAATTTTTTTTTTACTAAATTTACTCATACCATCATTCATTTTAAGGTCAACCAGGTCCTAAGGAGGCATAGTTTTTTCTACCACTCGTTATCCAAGCTGGGTATCTCAACTCCAATAAGAAAAAATCAGTCAAGATAAATTCTGCAAGTGTAACCTTACGCATACCAAATGTGATCCATACCACTCCTCCGCCATCTTTTTTACAGATTTTTTTTAGTGATTATTTTCTCAAACCCTCATTAGATTATTTTTATTAAATTTAATTAGAAAAAAATCCCTCATACACACTTCGTCTGATCCCTTAGTTTCACCAGAAAAATCAATTTATTAATTAATTAAATCTGCCTATTTCTCTCACCCACCTAAAAGCGTTGTTAAAATAGCTTTTCGATGTCGCTTTATTCTATTACATTTATTAAATGACGAAAGCCTTTCTTAAGACCCAATTGAGTTCACAATTAGAAGGTTCCACAGACTAGATTCCCTACTATGTTAGACATTCATTTTTTCTTTAAGTTTCCCTTTTCTTTAAGTTCCCCTTTTTATCTAAGTTTAGAATTAGCAAGTTTGGACATAAACAACAATTTACCCTTTTAATAATTTAATCCTTCATTAGACTTTTACTTTAATTATTAATTTTTGAATTTTCTTCACCACCTTCTTTTTACATGTCCATTTTTTTTTTCACATGTTCTACTTAGACCTATGTTTTAAATTCACTAGGCTTTGTGCAAATTTTTAAGGGAAAAAATGTTATTAAATTTACTTATACCATCATTCATTTTAAGGCCAACCAAGCCTTAAGGAGGCATAGTTTTCTAGGTACTAGGTTTTTTAACTTACTAGGGTTAAACTTGTGACGTTCCCTTCAATATGTAGCATGTGCTCCAAGGGTGTCACTCACTTTCATTTATGTTTTATTTGCATGCCATGCCCTTCAAGATGCACTATGTGCTCCAAGGGTGCCACTCGCCTTTTAACTGATTTGGGTAGATGTCAAAACCCTGGAGTTAATACTTCGTCAAGTGACCTTGTGGGAGACTAAGGGCCTCTAAGGAATAAGGTCCGTGCCTTATTTTGTGCCCCTCAGAACCATCGTGAGTGACTGTCACAGTCTTCCCTCACGACATCGTGGATCTCTTGAACTAGATAATCATTAACCTATAGTTCAAGCCACGACGAGAGTCCTAGTACACTATGGGAGGGTTGTTGCCACACCTCTACCTCAATGTCTCTGGTTGTCGTGTGTGGCCCCTTTACTCCTAATGTGAGTCTGGTTAGCAAGGTATCGTGAGCCTGCATCCATTAACGAAACGTGTCAACAATAACAATCAACATCACAATATCTAGTCATATGTCACATATGTAATATCAAAAACATTCAAACCATAACAATCCACTCCTTCACTCGGTCAGACGTCCGAGGAGATCCATCAATTCCATTAGCATCCTCATAAATGGTTTTCATCGAAGATTCTAAAGGCTCAATGGCTAAGGTGTTGAGAACACGAAGCTTTTGGGCATGATGATACTGTGACTTAACATGGAGATATTGTTCCATGTGTGTCCTTTTTCTCTAAACTTGTGGGACAAATATCCATGGTTCTTTTTAATGACACATGCATCTTGAAAGGGAAGACTTTAGTTCTCTTCAATATCCATAGTAAATTTTATAAATTCAGATTGACTATTAAGGTGATCCTTAAATCTTTTCAAATTATCACGACCACACGATGAAATGCCAAATGTTTCGACAACAAATCTCTTCCAAAATTTGGGTTGAAGAGGGGATGACAGAAGAACTTTGTTTTTGAAATCCTCCATGAATAGATTAGCAACGACGAAGAAGGAGGGAACCGATGGCTACCCCATTTGTATGTTCATAGATGTGGCCTTAGAAACTTAACAACTTGGATTCAAGACATATGCCAACGCGTCTCAGTCAATGGTCTTATTGATCACAACTATGGCATTAGGGATAAGAATTTTGTTTAAAAGAGAAACAACATCGAAACTAACAAGGAGGTCACCTACAACAAGTGTGATATCTTTGATTTTGTTAATGAAGAAAGTGAAGTCCTTAACATAAGAACTGGTATTACCAACACGAGGCTAGAGTTTGTTAGTCAAATGTTTCGCAAGTTAATATGTAGGGCTTCTAACGGTGTTGACTATGGGTCTAAGGGGACACCTTCTTTGTGAATCTTAGGGAGGCCATAAATCCTTGGAGTGGAAGAATAATTGACAATCAATTTCTTTCTCAATATCACTCTTAAATTTTATAGAGATGGAAACTTCTTTTGCAATCATAGAGGGTTATACTAAGATTAGATCATAAATCTCACTATTATCAAAATGGTCCATTATCTTATACATATAATCTTTCTTGTTCTAACAACAACAACATCTTAATTCTTGTTGAGGGTTTTAAGAGCAAGATGTTCATCCTTACTCATGTTCATGTCTGTATATAGGAAGATATTCATCCTTACTCATGTTGGTCTCCCGGAATTTTTCTTTCCTAAAAATAGTCGACCTTTCAACTCACACTCAAGCATTCCTCCCAACCTTTGTTTCTTCCAGCTTGTTTTAATGGATTGCCCTACCCAAAAGGTGCCCACATCAGCTAATAAAGAGCCTATATAAACAATTGATGATTGAGAAAAGAGGGTTACATACACCACTCATAAAATCCTATGACACGCCTATGACCTAGGGCTCTCCGTGGTAATGTTATTTATATATTATTTTTTTTACATTTTAGTATTGTCCACGATGAAGATGTCCCCAATGAGGATCTCCCCATCCACTATAAGATCGGAATACACTCACCTCATCAAGTTTTAATAATTCCAAACGTCCAGTTTTCAATTCTGTTCTTAATTTTATGAATCTCTGCACTGTACTGACATGACTCTTCAATAAATATAAAATATTAAAAAATGTTTGTAGCCAGAGATTCCAACAATAAGCACGCACTCACATGAATGGTTTTTGGCCCAGATGTTTCTAGTGGATCTTACTTTTTAAGAACTGAGCTGTATATAGTATTCTTCAGTTGCACGCCTGTCTATACATTTTACGTGGTGGTACAACAATCTTCTCAATTAAAAACCATAAAAACCATTCTGTCGTGCATAGCTTCCTATAGACCGTTCGATCGTTACCTGATTCATGCGTTCGGATTTTGATTTCTCCATAACCCAACTGATTCAATGGGAAGTTTCGTGCATCAATACTTTATTCAGACTTCACTAAGTAGTAGTACACTCCGTATTAATGATAAGAGAAAAGATTCTAGGATATGTTTCGCACTATCGAATTATTTATATTCACAGAATAAAGTGTCCGTATTTCACTGTTTGCATGGTTTGATAAGTACTTCCAATGTGATCTGGGCGACTCCGAATTTCTTGCCTGGCCTTGATCAGATAATCCAGTGGAAGATTGTAGCTGAAGGACTAGGTATGATGTAATTCGATCGGTTAGTTATATCTTTTCTGAACAAATTTGCTGTGTAGGTTAACTGATCTACCAGGCTTAATTTTCTGTATTCCATGATATCAATAATTTGTTTATGTTTCAATTGGGTTCCTTGAATTTGAAAAGGATGCAAACAGTTTAAGATTCTCGACAGGTTTTAACATGAGGAATTGTTTTGATCTTCCACTGTTTGATGTTATAAACCAGATCCAACAAAGAGATTCTGGTGTTGTTGATCAGTCTAGAAGACAGAATAAAGGTTTAGAACAGCTTGGCTATTATGGCAGCGGATCGGTCAGATGGAGAAGCTGTGGCAATCTTCTGCAGAGTTAGCATGGAAAAGAGAAAAGTATTAACAGAACGAACTCCAACCAAACGAACAGTACGTCCAAGAAAATTATCAGTTGTAGTCCAAGGTGAAATAAATGGTGGAGAAAAGCAATTTCCATAAAGAAGTTTTGCATTTTTAGCAAATGGTCAAGAGTCCCTCCATTAATCACTTCTGAGATGTTCTTATGAATTTTCATATATATATATGCGTGACCCGAGAAATAATTAGTCTTTATTGGAACATATAATTATGTTGCAGGGAATATGATAATCTGCCATAGTCCATATTTTGTAATATGTTTGATATCTTTCTGAAATCTTGACTCCTGAATAATAATTATACAGAGATAAACTTCTATGTCTATCCTATTTAAAAAATACCCTGTTCATTCGATAGTCGATAGTTTTTCATTGAAATCATAATATGATAGCAGTGTTGTTTCAAAGATTTTAGGTTAATTCAGTGTTAAATTTCGAAGTTTACCTTTGTTTGTTATATATTTATATTAGTTGTTAATTTATACATTATCTCCTTCTACTGTTTACTATTGTTTTAAGTTGACAATGGTGTAGAGTAGTATAGTGTTGTAGTTGTAATGATAACAGTAGTATGGTATATCGATGTGGTATTTTAAATTTTTGGGTTATAACAGTGATTTTGATTTTGATGTGATTTTTATTTTTTCTATTAAGGTCTATTAATTAAAAAGTTTAATGGTTTTTAACATATTGTATTTTTCCATATTTATGAATTCAAACTTTGTTAATTGAAATTTTTAATGGTTTTTAACATATTGTATTTTTTTTTCCATATTTATGGATTCAAACTTTGTTAATGTTGTTGCGTTATGTCATATATCAAATGTAAGGAGTAATTAAAAATTTTAATGGTTTTGAATATATTGTATTTTTTGTTTTTATATTTATGGATTCAAACTTTGTTAATGTTGTTGTGCTATGTCCATATATCAAATGTAAGGGATTATAGGTCATTGAAATTTTTACATATTGTTAAGAAAAGTATTAAAGTTAGAATTTTTTTATTTAAAATATAAAAAAGGTTAGAATATTAAAAATGACTAAGTTATATAAATGCAGAGATCACCAAATAACAATTCTCCATTAAACCACCATAGATTCATCTTAAGTGGAGATCTACCATAGGTAGAGGTATGAAATCAATTGAGGTGCAAACTATTTTTTAGAATATAAAACATGACTCACCTTTAGGTCATGATAGATATGAGTTAAGATGATCTATGATGGTTCTTAAGATACAAATATGTCATGTGTCAACTCCATGTTG
>ML781340.1:820175-832028 GCA_009831015.1 Picea engelmannii
ATATATATATATATATATATATATATATATATATATATATATATATATATATATATATATATATATATAAAAAGTGAAGATTGAAATATTTTATTTATGGTCCACATTGGATATTTTTTCTTATTAATATTTTTTTTAATGTTACATGTCAACTCCATATTAAAGTATTGAAGGAATTACACCTCCCTCATACTGTGAATTAGAAAGCTCCTGTCAATGGAATACTCTTTTTTTATTTTCAATTAATCTTACTCTTTCACTCTCTCTCCATATAAAATTGATGATACAAAATTATTTTACTTAAAGTGGATATTGAAATATTTTATTTATGGCTAAAATGGAACAATATTTATTTTGCTTTCAATTACTCTCACTCTCTTTCACTCTCTCTCTCTCTATATAAAGTTGATATACAATTATTTATTTAAGACAGATATTGAAATATTTTATTTATGACCCAACATTGAAATGATTTTTTTTATTAATATTTTTTTAAATGTCACCTGTCAGCTCCATGTTGAGGACAGAATAAATTACACATTTCCCTCATAGTGGATACTAAAAATATCCTTTCAACCCAATCAACAACAACAAAGTATGTTATACCAATGAAATAAAAATAATTTACATATAACCTACACTATCAAATTCATAAAAATCAAAATATATATTAAATACGAAATATACATTAACCCTATTATGAGGATATATATTTTTTTCCAAACAAATAAACTTATACGAGCTATATTTTAAAGATGATTGAATATGCATGAAAGATTCCACATTGGCACTACCAAATCCCAAACTCTCTACTTTGAAGTTTATTATTGTATATGCATTCTTCTAGAAGTAGTGGGATAAAAGTTACCTCACCTTTTGCAAATGAAAATCATATGGTCTAAACTAGTGCATTGGCTAAAAATACAAATTGCATTCTACATCAATCTTAGAATCTTTTTCCAAACAAATAAATTTATACTCTATATTTTAAAGATGATTGAATATGCATGAAAGATTCCATATTGGCACTACCAAATCCCAAGCTCTCTATTGTATATGCATTCTTCTAGAAGTAGTGGGATAAAAGTTACCTCACCTTTTGCAAATGAAAATCATATGGTCTAAACTAGTGCATTGGCTAAAAATACAAATTGCATTCTACATCAATCTTAGAATCTATAGATTCAAAGAATCTATAGATTCAAAGACTAGATGACATCACAAAAGGGATTGAGTCTTTTTTTTTTTTAATGTTTCTTCTTCATTTAATTTTTCTTAATTAAGTTTACCTTCTTAAATAGTTAATGCCTCTTTTGAGAGATTGTTTACTTTCTTGTTAAATTCTCTACACGCATGATTAAATCTTTTATGAAAGTGTTTCTTTCTTTGTTGTTAAATTCTCTATACACATGATTAAATCCTTTATGAAATCGTTTCTTTCCGTAGGTACTATTTCCATTATAGGATATAACTACTAACATTTTTTGTCTTATTCCTCCCTTTTTTCTAATCAATCATGAGTTTGAAATAACCCAAAACTTGCGTTACATTGGGAATTCTCATTTCTCCTCCAATTTGGAAAATCGATAGTGCATAAAATTTAACCTTATTGTTTGTCCCCAACCCTACTATATATTTGAATGTAATAAAATGATTTTCCTTCAAGTAGAAGATGAAGATGCCACCTGCTTCACATGTAATTGTATTTCCTTGACAATAACCATAAAAAAAACCCAAGCCAAAAATTTGCCAATTTTTGGATTTAGTAGAGTTCTTGGCCTCTTAACTTTTTTAGGTTCAGAAACACCTCTATATTTGAATGTAATAAAATGATTTTCCTTCAAGTAGAAGATGAAGATGCCACCTACTTCACATGTAATTGTATTTCCTTGACAATAAACATAAAAAAAACCCAAGCCAAAAATTTGCCAATTTTTGGATTTAGTAGAGTTCTTGGCCTCTTAACTTTTTTAGGTTCAGAAACACCTCTATAGGAATTTCTTACTTGGTGAGAGACGTCTATAGAAAGTGTTTCCTTCCTTACCTTGGAATAACATATGATTTATTGAAATTCAAATAGACTAGGAATTTCTTACTTGGTGAGAGACATATATAGAAAGTGTTTCCTTACCTTGGAATAACATATGATTTATTGAAATCCAACAATATAGGGTAGTAACTTATGTTTTGATAGTGATTTATCTCTATACCATCTCTCAAAGCATGTTGTAAACCACTCTTGCACCTTCATGTTTTCCTTTATCTTCAGTGAACTTAAAAAAATACACCCATACTTATATTATAAATGGGAAATGAACTAGTAGATGATTTGTGTTCTCCTCTTAAATCTTAAACAATGTGCATCTACTTGGTACTTTCCATGATCACTTCGAATAATTTTCCCAAGAAATAATTTTTTTAGATAAAGCAAACCAAATAAAATTTCATAAGGATTTTCAACATTATTTTTTATAAAAAACATTTCCTCTTCCACCTTTACCTTATACCCGAGTTTTGTTGTATAATCTTCAACTATTTACTCTTAAATGAGATACTTTTTTCCTTTTTTTATTGTATTCTTGTTGCACTATGTTTTAAAATATGTAAGAATTGGGTCTACTCTTATGTATTATCTCCTTGGACATCCAATTGTAAGGAAAATTTCCACCCCTGGTTCCATATAATGATGTAGTTTGGGTGTAAGTACTTAGCAAGGTACCTAGGGAGGATAATACGGGGTAGCTACGGAGGTATGCAAGGGGAATACTTAAGATAATGTGAAGATAATCATGGAATAGGTTCATTTGGCAGTTGGTGGGTAATAATCATGCTTATTAGGTAGTTAGAGGGAACAATATAATAATAAGGAGTCGTTGACATAAACCCGAAGATATACTCATGATATGTGTGTGTGTGTGTGTGTATCATTGTATTGATACATGTCATATGTTGAGGATTATAATGCACAAGCATGGGTTGTGGAGTTATTATTTCCATAAAGTGTAATTGATGGTATTACCCCACCTTTCAACATTTTCTCTACATTCTTCTCTTGTCTATTATGTGGATGCATTTTGGTTATTTTGAAGCTAAGAATTATATTTCATCTTGCATTAGAGCCAAAAAGGAACCTAGTATAGAGGTACATAGACCACTAAAATAAATGCATAAAGATATTCAAATAGCACAAATTGAGTGAATAATGTAATAGTTTGACCCCATGTTAATATTTCTCTAGAATGGATGGATACACCAATTGATGACATTACTTAGTAGGTAATATTATATGACTTCCACTCATGTTTCAATTATGAAACAAGAAAAAGGTTATAGAATGTAATCTACCTAGGGAAGATAATATGGGGTACCTAGGGAGGTACTTGTTATTCCTTGACATGAAAATATGATCATAGGATTTTTTCACTTGTGATTTTCATCACAATCAATAGTTCCACATATGATATCTATGGTTTTCCATGGAAATTTGGCCACATATGCTCCCTACATTTTCTCAATTAAATCTCATTGATGATTATGTTTATGAGGCTTGATATATTGTACATTATCATATTTAATTTCATTTCTTGTATATGATGATGGTATATCATGTACTTTTCATGAACGTGGTGAACATTGGTTAAGTCTAATAATATGTCATAATGCTCTAAATTGATCTTATTGTCCTTGTTTTTCCATGGTGGATCATATTCATCCTTTAGATAAGTGTTGTCACTAGATTGGGTTGATTTCTACTACTAGAGGCCTAGGAAGGTGTATCATGTCTATATTCCTAACCACACTTAACACTTTACATATTTCTCATTTTCTATTTTCCCACTCATGTTTGGTTGTCATATGTCATACCAAGGTTCATGCTTCATAGTCCAATGAGAAAAGCCACATATTAATAGCTATAATATTGATGCTGATGTAGTGAAGTAAAAACAAAAATCTGAAGATAAAACCAAAATATTGAGCTATGCCACCTCATTATGAGGTCAATGCCCCAAGTCCCATGCTTAATTAAAATGTGTATCTAAATAAAATGGAATAATAAATAAGGAAAAAAGGAAAGTAAATAAGTAGTATGAAACAATGCCAAGAAAATGGTAACTCAATGCCAAAAGCATTCCCTAATCTTTAAAGTCACTCACATGGATGAATATATTTAACAAACCTTACTCGTCTATGCAATTCAACTGATGAAGTTATCAACCAAGTCATATCATCTATCACTACACATGTTCCTTACTTAGTGTCACATGAACTACTTCTTTTCTTAGGGGTTGTCACATTTAATAATGGTTGATGTTATCCCCGCCATGTTTTAACTTAGAAAATGGTATGAATTATGTGATTTATTATGAAATTAGAAGACGATACTTAATTTTTTTCTACCTAATGGTACTTCGATTTTGACATGATGCATTATTTATGTTTCATTGAGATTCATGTACGTGCCTCAATATCCATGTACTTTCATTAATATGTATGTACCTACATTGGGATCCATTTCTACTTTGGGATTTATGACACATGTCCTAGGATCTGTGACATGGGACTTGGGCATTGTGAGCCTTTCCTAGGCTGTTGTGTACTACATGGATCATTATTATTTCTTCCCTTTATCATTGAGATTGCATTGGGAGATATGATAGGGATGTTTCATGCTTGATAGAGGTCATTAGCATATTTTATGGAGGTCATTGAACACTTTAGTGGAGATTTTTCATCATGGAGGAAACTTCTAGAGAAAATTCTAATGCTAATGAAGCTTCATGTCTCACATGTGTGGACTTTCTTCATCACTTGAGGAGGATGACTTGGTTGAGGAGTTGGATATTTTGGTTGTTGATATTGTTATCTTGATTGTATGATGTTGTTGAGGACCTTTTGACTCCTTCCTCATTCATTGTGGACATATGTTTATAGGAATCATAACCACTTCATATTATGTTGTATTTTGTATCGTATCTCCATAGTTAGTTGAGGAGATAATGGTTCTTCATATTTTTCTATGCTATATATTTTCTATTGAGAAAAATATTAGACATCTTACCTATATAATATAAAAACATCTGATTGTGAACATTGCCAAAATATTGTGGAGAAAACACTTTGTCTACTTTTCTTAGTTATTCTATGGATGGTTAGCTAGAGCGCTCTCTTGAATATATTATTTATATGGATTCTTTGCAAATGGATGGATGTTCGATGGATAAGTGGTCTCATGTATAAATTTTATTAGTGGTTCTCTTTAATTTTTTTTGGTAATTTTTTTTGAAATGGGTTAAGTGTGATGTTGCTTCTCTAGTCTTTGTGGTGTTCCCTCTCCTCCTTTCTTGATATGTATCTTCTCAAGACTATTGGAGGATTTATAGTGGAGGATATTCCCCTTGATCATATTGAAGCTTGTAAGGATACTAGGATGATTTGGTAAGGTTTGAAGTGGTCAACCTTGAATATCATTCTAGCCTCACTTAAAATTTCTCAATAGGTGTATTAGTTGACACCATATGCCAAATAAATAAGCCAACCACGAGTCTCTTCATTTTCTAGTCAATCTTAAATTAAAATCCATTTTTATTTTTATTTTTTTAAGTAGATCTGAAATTATATAGTGTACACTTCATTTTTATCCATAAAAACCCTAGACATATTGGTCAATTTTGCATGGTTTGAGTTGGAAAATATTTTTTTTTCAAAGATTATCTTGCTCGACTACATTTCTACATCAAAAAGAGAAAAATGATTGATATTTACTTGGAGTTATGCTCCTTTTCATTTTTAGGTTATCATGTTTCATTAAATTTAGGGTTTACATGTTGTTTTAGTCTTTTAACCCTCACTTACAAATATGTTTTAAGTTATGAAACTTTCAGCTATAATTTACTTGCTTCTTCTTCATTTTCATGCATCTTTAAAGACGTTTTATAACTACACATAGTATATTTTAGATATGGAATGTTTTGGGAATAAAATACACTTGATAATCATCTCATAAATGTTGGAACCTTAGGTTCTAATGTTTCATCACACTTCTCCTGGAATCAGTCAGTCGGGTGCTCGACCAACATCTAGAAATAGTCGGTCGGGTGATCAATTAGATATATACATCAATCGATAGAGTATTTGACAAGCCCATCAGTCAGAAAGTTGACTAGTAGTCGAAGAGAATCGATCGGTGAATTGACCAACCAAGAAATCAACTATGATTTGGATGCATGGAAGGTTGGTTCAAGCATCCTCAATGAGCCAACTAGACAACAGATATTTGACAGATTCAACTCTAACCACTGAAGATTGTATGTGGACAAGATCTTCTCGATTCCAAGGAAGCTAGTTATATCTTGAGGATATAAATAACAGACCTGATGGGTCATTATCATGTGTGTTATATTTCAATGTTGAACATGGTGTGCATGTTCAATATGCATTATCATTTTCTGGTCACAATGCATTGTTCTTAAGCGTTTTAAAGGGGTCTTTAGNTTTGTATCAAGTTACACACAATCCCCAACATTGAATCAGGGAGAATGGTTCTGACCTCACTTATTTTTCACAGATCATGCCAAGCCATATCTATTTGTGACTGAGTCTAGGTTGATGATTTTCTAACTGTAACTTGTGGAAAATAATTATATTTTTTAGGATATCGAATATGGATTCGAAGGTCGATCTTGTTGTTCTCAATGGATCAAATTATGTTGTATTGACACCAGACATGGAAACCCTACTTAATATTAAATGACTTTGTAAATATGTGAGGACTATGATTGCATATCTGATAGATGATGAGATGAAGTTTGTTGTTGATGAAAAGAAGGATGAGGTTGTGGGGGTCATCAAAACCTATATCTCATGAGATATTTTATTTCACACGAGTGGAATCAACTTCCCTCATCAAGTCTGGAAGAAAATGAAGTCTCTATTTCAAAAATTTGGTGAAATCCATGTCACACAATTCGAGAAAGATTTGATCACTCTTGATCCTCATTCTTTCGATATAATTGAGGAATGTTTGGCATGTGTGAAGGAACTACACTTGAAATTGGGAGAATGTGGAAAGAGTTATCAAAAGAAAGATAGACAACTCATCAATCCAGTCCTAATGAAATTGAGAACACCATTCAATGTGTCTTTTTTACTTTTTGCACCAACTGGTAGGCACATAAGGAATATGTTAAGGACTACAACTTTGAATCCTTTTTTTGATGAATGATTATAGATCAACATATATTTCTTGATGAAGGAAATATTGGAAGGAAACACTAAGATCACTTTCTCAAAGGAAATGGAAAAGTGAATCATAAGGAAAGAGGATGTTTGATACCCCTATACAAAGATGTGGATGCCTTAAGCAAAAAGATAAAGGGAAGACAAATGCACCCTCTTATAATCTAAAGAAGAAGTCATGTCAATATTTTGATGACTTAGAGGATAAGGTCAAACGTCTTGAATGAAACATGTCGATTATTCATCAAGCCACCAATAATTTCACCTTCCAAATCATAACTTCTCAAGAAATTATTTCTCATTCTACATAGAATGAATGGGTAGTCAATTTTGAGTGTACTCATAATATTTCTAAGGATGTTTCCTTGTTCACGTCCTTAGATAAAGTTGTGGAGAGAAAGATGTATGTTGCTAATGAATTTTCTCTCAAAACTGATAGTCATGGTGATGTTCACCATTGACATGGAAAGATTGTCAACATCTATCATGTATTGAACCTCAGTGCCAATTTGTTGTTAGTTTCTCAATTAAAGTAGACACATAAGTTTGTGGAGTTTTGGCGAGATCAGTTCTTTGTCTTGTATTTGAAGAAAGGTTGGTCGATTATCACTAGAGGGTTTCTGGACCCAAAGGAAAATTTGTATAGTTTTTATGATAGAAATCGACCCAAATCTTAACCAATTGCTCTTAATTCTCACACTAATGAAGGAATTCAAATTTTTCATGAACAACTCACACACTTAAAATTTCTAAGTCTGTAGTCAATGGAAACTTAGAATATGGTATTTTATCTACCTAAATATTTCACCCCTAATGGATTCTATAGAGAATGTTTGTTTAGAAAGCATCATGAGGAACCCTTTGACTCACGTAAAGAGTGGAGAGTACAAAACCTTCTAGAGTTGGTCCACATTGATGTATGTTGCATCAATTTGTTAGCCTCTTTCTCATATACAATCATTAAGTCCTAATATACCAACTTTATATATTTCACATTTAAGGATACAATTTTTATCCTAAGTGTGTTTCTATCTTCCTATATTTCATCCTCCTATATTATCTCCTGATGAGGTGTCAATGTGATTTAGATCAGATGATGGTGGTGAGCATGTGAATTCCACCTTTTCTGCCACTTCTTGTGTCTCTTGTGTATTTTTTCTCTGATGATATTATGTATGTTATAATTTTTCACAATCTACCTTCCTTATAAAATTCAAGGTATATTTTTACCTATATTGATCATCTCTTTCATTTCACTTTGGTTTATTTCCTAAGAAAAAGAATCATGTCTTTGAAAAGTTCAAATATTTGATGAAAATCAATTTGGTCTACTTGTCAAGTGATTGACATGAGACAATGGCGATGAGTATTTGAATTGAACTTTTTAAGAATACTTTGTTCAATATGGTATTGACTGAAATAAATTGGTTCCTCATACCCCTCAACATAATGGCATTGTAGAACATATGAATCAAATGTTAGTAGAAATGGCTAGATGTCTATTGCAGGCCAAATAATTTCCTCCTCACTTCTGGGATTAGGTTGCTTAATGTTCAAAATGTCTTTTCAATCATATATTGAATCGATATGTTCCTTATCCGACTCCAGTTGAATGATGTTGTGGAAAAAATCCCTCAACCGACCACCTGTATGTGTTTGGATGTGTTTCTTGGTGATCTGGAAATGATAAAGGCTTATATTCTTGAAAATATTTGCAAGTATTAATTCAAGTGTTCTTATGCAAATGGATCAATTTTGCAAACACAATTTTTTATAGAAATTACACATTCAAGATGAAGATAATAAGCAACAAATAACAGTGAATAGTAAACACCTAACACAACAAATCATAAAGGAGTTCACCCTTCTCTTGGGCTACATCTCCTGGTCCAGCTTCCAATGGATCTTATATATTATTTTCTCAAAGTGATAAAATATGTGATTTACAATGCTCAAAATTCCAAATAGATGGCTCCAATGGCTTCAGAATGTCCAAAAACCCCTAGCTGGGCTTTTTCGGCACCTAATTTGTCCAAAAATTGAAGAAGATAGGCTTCCTGGAAGTTCCCCTTCAAACTTGTTGTCTCTGGATCGACAATTTTCACCTCTGTGTGTCCAACCTAGCACCCACGCTCATTTCCATGCTAAAACCTAGCATCGGGCGCAACCACAAAACCATGCGAACTGTAGGATGGTTAGGGCGCGCCTAGCCCCTAACCGCCAAACCATTGGGCATGTGGCTTACCATACGACCGCACCCGCACAATAGAAAGGGCCAAGATTTAAAACCATGGTAACGCACCAAGTGTCAATCACACGGGGTTTGAATATGCATGCGCGGTGGTGGTTATATGGTATATATATATATGTGACTGGGGGACGGAGCTTAGCCCCAGCCTAGACCACACCCAAATCAAAACATATTGCAATTCAAATAAATTTAATACCATATATATAATAAGAAACAACGGTGGGCGTGCTGATTGGGAGGCCCTTCCCAAGGCTCTTCCCCTGCCCAGAGGTCACGGGGTTGAGTCCTGCCAACTACATAAATTTTAACCATTACCCAGGTGACATGTGGCGGCCCTTGTTTGGGCCACATGTCACCAATCCATTCGCCACAATGCCAGGTGTCAAGAAATGATTCGTCCACACAAATACCAACCAAAACCTGCCACGTGTTGCCCAGCCCTACCAACTTAGCATCTGCCACATGTCGTACGACCCTGCCACGTCAGCATCCATACGGACTGTATGGACTGTACAGTCAACACATTTGTTTTTTGCCTGTTTAACGATTTGAATAGAACGTGATATCTCACTCATCCGATGTTCGTTTGAACTTGAATGAGTTGCGTTGGGTTCATGACGACAAGGCCTATGCACCCATTTGATTTGAAGTGATTCCAAGCACTTTGAATTTCAAGCCAAATTTGATCCCCTGGATCACACCTCCCCATTGGAAAGATTTTGGACCTCCAAAAGACTATTTTCAGTATATCTAAATATGAGGGTATAGTTCCCTCACCTTTCCAACCTCAATCCACTTGGCTTTGCTTGGATTTGTGCCTTTAAGACCAATTCGAAGATATTCCACATTTCTTCGTTTTGAAGTTCTCATTCTCCTGTCAAGGATTGTGTCTTCATGCAGTTCTGTAAGATATTTTGTGGAGAAATCATCTATCGAAGGAATCTGAACATGTTCTCCTTGATCATCAATCAAAGGAGGCTCATACAATTTCAAATTCTCAACATTAACAACTGCATACATTTGCATATAACAAGGCAAATCCAAATGGAAGACATTGTTACCAATCTTGTCAAGAATGTTGAAAGGACCATATCGAATTGGTTTCAGTTTTTTACCTTCTCCTTTAAGCCTCTCCTTACTGATGTAAAGCCAAACTTCATCTCCAACTTGGAAACTATGATCAACACAATGCTTGTCATGTCTTATCTTATACTTGGCTTGACTCTTTTCCAACTATTGTTGTACCATCTGATGTATCGACTGAATTTGTTCAATGAACTTTTCTTCCCTGTCAATGTCATATTGACCATCAATAGCAATATCTTTCCCAAAGATAAAATCTAAAGGAGATTTGGGAAAATATCCAAAACATGCTTCAAATGGCGATGTTTGAGTTGAAGAGTGCTTAGCTCAGTTGTAAGCATGTTGAATGTAATGTAAATGCTCATCCCAAAGTTTAGGATGCTTGTTGAAATAACCATGAAGAAGATGCACCACTGTTCTATTTACCACTTCTGTCTGACCATCAGTTTGCAGATGAAAATATGTGCTTTTTTTCAGTTTGGTGTCCATGAGTGCCCATAAACTCGACCAAAAGTTTCCAATAAATTGAGAATCTCAATCAGAAATAATGGATTTAGGCAATCCAAAATGTACCCAAACATACTAAAAGAACATTTGTGCCATTTACTCAGCTGTAACCTGCTTCTTACAAGGCATCAAAATACACATTTTTCTAAATCGATCAACCACAACATAAAGATAATCATGATTTCTTTTAGACATAGGTAGACCTCCTAAAAAATCCATAGAAATACTTTCCCAAGGACGAGAAGGAATCAGAAGTGGAGTATACAAACCCAACTTTCTGTTGCTAGGTTTTCTTGTGGCACATAACGAACATCCTCGAACATATCTTGAAACACTTTCATTCATTTTAGGCCAATAGCAATACCTTTGCAAATTAGCCACCGTCTTACCTACACCAAAGTGACCAGCAATAAGAGAAGAATGGGCTTCTCTTATTATGTTGATTCTTTCACCTTGTGGAATACATAGCTTGCCAAGATGATACAAAAGATTATCATGCACATGGTAATCCAACTCCTCAACATGGTTATAATGACACAAAGTTGCATATAATTCTTTAAAATCATCATCTAAAGCATATTGCTAAACATAGCTCTCATGCATGATAGGACTATGCTTAAGAATAACTGAAGTACTAATAATAGGCCTTGAAAGCATATCAACAACTTTGTTATAAATGCCCTTCTTATACCTTATGACCAAGTGGAATTGTTGTAGAAAACCCATCCATCTGAAGTGCCTTGCTTGTTGTAGCTTTGTTTGTGATTGTAAGTATT
>ML781340.1:832360-846177 GCA_009831015.1 Picea engelmannii
AGGATAGTTAATCACGACACCATTAAAAGTTTCATAATGAAAACAAATGGGCTTACCATGTTGTAACAAGACTGCTCCCATTGCATAATTGCTTGCATCAGTTTGGATTTCAAAAGGTTGCCTCAAATTCGGAAGTGCAAGAATTGGGGCTGAACTAATCTTTTCCTTCAAAGTATCAAAAGCCTTTTGTTTCTTGCCTCCTCATTGAAAAACTTTCTTGACACTTGTTACTGCATGTAATGGAGCTGGAATGGAAGAAAAGTTAGCAATAAACTTTCTCCAATATTGGGTTGCTCCCAAAAAACTTCTTACCTCTGTCACATTGTTGGGCTTGGGCCATTCCAATATGACTTTAACCTTGGAGGGATCAATTTTCAATTCGCCTCCATGAACAATATGCCCCAAGTAGATAAGTGAAGTTTTTCCAAACTCACATTTGGACATTTTCAAAAACAACTTTTCTTTTCTCAAAACATCTAAAACTTGCTTCACATGCTTAACATGCTCTTCACAAGATTTGCCAAAAATTAAAATGTCATCCAAGTAGACAATAACATAGTCATCAAGAAAATGCATTAAGGCATCATTCATAACTCTCATGAAAGTAGCAGGTGCATTGCAAAGTCGAAAAGGCATTATCATCCACTCAAACAAACCTTGCTTTGTTTTGAAAGCTGTCTTTCATGTGTCTCCTTCGGCAATCCTGATATGATGATATCCGCTTCTCAAACCAACTTAGTAAAATACTTAGCATCTTTCAATTGATCAAGCAAATCATCAATTCTAGGAAGAGGATAGTGATTCTTTATTGTAATCTTGTTCAAGGCCCTAACATCAACACACATACGCCATGTACCATATTTCTTTGGCACTAACACAATTGGAGATCCACATGGCGATGTGCTTGGCACGATAACTCCTTTGTCAAGAAACTCTTGGATTTGTTTTTTTATTTCAACATTCTCCATGACTGACATCCTATACATACCAATGTTTGGAAGAGGACAATCTTGCTGCAATTGGATTTCATGTTGGATATCTCGTCTTGGAGGTAATCCCTTTGGTTCCTGAAACATCTCATCATATTGATTAACAACCTCATATAGATCATATTTCAACTTTTCATCACAACCTTGAGAAACTTCATTTTCAATATCATCTTTGGGTTTAATCATCAAGAGAACACAATTCTTGCTAGCATTGAGTAATCTCTTCATTTGTCCCGCATTTACAAGTGACAAATTCATCTTCTTTGTATGTGCTCTAACAATGTACTCAACTCCATTTTTAAACAAGTGATACTTATTCTCATGATGATGAAAAATGGATTTTCTATCATATAAATATGGGCTTCCCAACACAATACCACAGATATCCAAAGGAATAACGTCAATCTCTACCTCATCTATAAAATTTGCAGTGATAGCAAACCTAAGTCTACACCTTCTTGTCACCTGCAATTTAGCATTATCACATATCCAACCAAGATGGTATGGTTTATGATGTGGAATTGTTTCCAATTTTAATTTCTTAACAGTGTCTTCAGATATAAGGTTGGATTGAGATCCAGTATCAAAAAGAGTATCTATCTTGGTATCCTTTGAAACAACCCTTTTGTGAAAAATCTCTATTCTTTCTTTTTCTTGTCGAGTTTCATTGAGATTACTATTACTTGAAGAACTAGTACCTGCAATAGAACCCTTACCTTGATAACCCATGGCTGTAATCTTTGTTTCATCACTCGAATTAGAACCTAAATCATGTTGTATGGTTGCAGCAGTCTTTGACTTCCCTTTGTTTCCAAACTTTTTGGGTCTTCTTTCAGGATGAAGTTTCCAACAATGGTCTTCATCATGGCCATCTTTTGAACAATGTTTGCATGTAAATTTTTCTCCCTCTTTCTTAATAGAAGCATTCTTTTTTCCATTGCCCTTGAACTTCCTCTTTCCTTTGTCTCCATAACTGAAAGGCTTCTTGTTACCCTCATGAGTTTGATTCCTTCCTCTTGCTTCCAAATGAGTTGCCTGAACACAAACTTCATCTAGATTTGAAGGGTTAAACATGAGTATTGTATGTATCAAGTAACTATGTAAAGCTCCAATGTATTTGAGTAAAGTTTCTTGAGAAGACAAGTATACTCCCAAAACCAAAGCTCTTCTCCTAAATTCTTGAGTATAGCTTTGCACATTTTTCCCTTTAGCTTGTCTAAAATTTTTCCAATCCATAGTAGTTTTTTGCATATATGCCAATGGGTAAAATTGTTTTTTAATTGCAACAATAAAATCGTTCCAAGAGGTTTAAATTTTACCATGTTTATTCATGTCCTCTTGAGTCTTGGATTCCCACCAAATGAGTGTTGCACTATCCAATATTAAAGAAGCAAGCTGAATCTTAGTTTCATCATCTTGATTTTTTTGTATCCTACAATACACCTCAATCTGACGAATCCAGTTATCTAATTTATCAACATTTACCTCTCCATTGTACATTGGAAATTCAAATTTAATATCAAGCTTTAACAAAGGAATTTGTGGAGGAGTTTTACCATGTCGCTTTGGAGAATTTGGAAGAGGTTGTGAACTGGTAGAAGAAGAGGAAGATGGAGGTGAGGGTGGTGGAGAAGCACCATTCCCTTCATTTTCATTTGGAGTTTTATCACCACTATCTCCCTCATTCTTTGAAGGGTTGGAGCCTTCACCTTGCAATCTTGTATTCCTTTCTTCCATCAAGACTTTCATCATTTCTCTCATTTCCATGAAATCCTTTCTGAGATCTTCATCTTCTATAGGAATATGTTCATGACTCTCTTCATGAGCCATACTTGGTGAATGCCTCCTTGAAGCTTGAGGTGATGATATAATATTTCTTCTTGAAGGATGGGAACTTGGCTCTACAAGTTGACCTTCTCCTCTTGTGAGTTTCAATCTTGTGAGCATCAGAAAACAAAACACTTGCAAATAATCAAGCCTTCAAAAACCTAAGCTCTGATACCAACTTGATCTCGAAATGATAAAGGCTTATATTCTTGAAAATATTTGCAAGTTTTAATTCAAGTGTTCTTATGCAAATGGATCAATTTTGCAAACACAAATTTTTATAGAAATTACACATTCAAGATGCTGATAATAAGCAGTAAATAACAGTGAACAGTAAACACATAACACAACAAATGATAAAGGAGTTCACCCCTCTCTTGGGCTACATCTCCTAGTCCAGCTTCCAATGGATATTTTATATTATTTGATCAAAGTGATAAAATATGTTCTTTACAATGCTCAAAATTCCAAATAGATGGCTCTAATGGCTTCAAAACGTCCAAAAACCCCTAGTTGGGCTTTTTCGGCACCTGATTTGACCAAAAATTGAAGATAGGCTTCCTGGAAGTTCCCCTTCAAACTTGTTGTCTCTGGATCGACAATTTGCACCTCTGTGTGTCCAACCTAGCACCCATGCTCATTTCCATGCTAAAAACTAGTACCGGGTGCAACCGTAAAACCATGCGAACTGTAGGACGGTTAGGGCACGCCTAGCCCCTAACCACCAAACCATTGGGCATGTGGCTTACCATACGATCACACCCGCACAATAGAAAGGGCCAAGCTTTAAAACCATGGTAACGTACCAAGTGTCAAGCATGCGGGGTTTGAATGTGCAGGTGCGGTGGTGGTTATATGGTATATATATATGTGACCGGGGGCCGGGGCTTAGCCCCGGCCCAGACCGTGCCCAAATCAAAACATATTGCAATTCAAATAAATTTAATACCATATATATAATAAGAAACAATGGTGGGTGTGTCGGTTGGGCGGCCCTTCCCAAGGCTCTTCCCTTTTTTGGAGGTCGTGGGGTTGAGTCTTGCCAACTACATAAATTTTAACCATTACCCAGGTGACACGTGGTGACCCTTGTTTGGGCCACGTGTCACCAATCCATTCACCAAAATGCCACATGTCAATAAATGATTCATCCACACAACTGCTAACCAACACCTGCCACATGTCACATAGCCCTGCCAACTCAGCATCTGCCACGTGTCGTATGACCCTGCCATGTCAGCATCCGTACGGACTGTACGGACTGTACAGTCAACACATTTTTTTTTTGCCTGTTTGACGATTTGAACAGAACGCGATATCTCACTCATCCGACGTCCATTTGAACCTGAACGGGTTGCGTTGGGTTCATGACGATGAGGTCTATCCACCCGTTCGATTTGAAGCGATTCTGAGCACTTTGAATTTTGAGCAAAATTTGACCCCCTAGATCACTTGGGATCATATTTTTTATGATTACAGAAATAAATTGGATGAAAATATTCATGCTTGCATCATGATGGGATACTCTGAAGATTATAAATCTTATCAATTATTTGACCCTATCAAATTGTAGATCACTATCCAAAGGAATGTATGGTTTGATGATAAGTATTCAAGAATCAATTTGTTGAATGCCTCATCTAGTTTACTACATTATGGTCCCTTTGATGTTGTCTCTGACAATGGTGTTCCTATTATGTTTTTCAGTCCTCCAAATAGACAGTTAAACTGTGTTCCTTCTTTGATTGGGACATCGACTCCTGAATCGACTAGTCAGTTGATTTGTGTTTCGACTGGTCTATCATCGCACTTGACTGAAACTATTCCAAGTTATGAAAAAACTTTAGTAATGAACAATAGTTCACCCCTTTCTTGTCTTCCAAGATGGGCTACAAAGAAACTTGAATTTGTTGGTCTTGATGTCATTGATATCTCTTCCAACCAACAAACTCTTAATGGGAAGAAACATGCCATCATTGCTTTGATGACTCATGTGCTTGAAACTTCTGTTCATGTTACTGACTCATATAAACATGGAAAACCTTAATGGGAGCAGGATATCAATACTAAAATGGATTCTCTATTGAATAATCAAAATTGGGATTTAGTTCCTCGAACTCAAGGGAAGAATATTGTGAAGTGTCAATGTGTCTCCAAGACCAAATTTACTATCGAATGTGTTGTTGAGTTTCATAAATCCTTCTTTCTTGAAAAATGATTTTCTCAACAAGAATATATCGACTACACTAATACCTTTGCCTATGTTGTAAAGATGAAATATGTTCGATTGAATCTCTCCTTTGCTAATCATTTTGGATGTAATATATAGGAAATGGATGTGAAGATTTATTTTCTTCATGGTGACCTATATGAAGAGATTTTCATGGAACAACATCCTATTTTTCTGACAGATTCTAATATTTTTTGTTGACTCCATGACCTAGGAGGATCCAAAAAATCAAAGAGATCGAGGAGGATCCAAAACGCTAAAAAAATTGATCTTCTCAAATGCTAATGGAAAATGGATTCATTACATATATCTCAGAGAGATGTTTCCAAAGGTGCATGAATCACCTCAAATGGATGTCATATGATAAAGTTATATCCATTTGAATTTTTCAAGAAAATGACAAAATGGGAGTGCCATGTAGAAGGCCCACAAACTACCACATGGACCATATGCACAACAAACAAGGCATATGATGATGTCATCATGACATCATCATGTTGACATGATATCACATTCTATTACCATGCATCACTCATATTTGGAATTTTTTTGGTCCAATTGAACCTATCCGGAATTGACATGTTGTAGGATGTATGGGTGACATGGCACTGACGTGGCATGACCATATAATATAGTTGGAAGGTGAATGGATACTAAGGTGGAAGATTCATACATTAGGTGGAAAAATATGTGGTACGATTTTGATGTAGGCAGCAGGTGAACCAACTAGAGAGTTCCATGGGGCACTCTCTGATTCGCCAAATTTGGCTAAAGTAATAAAATTAGTTGGGTTGAATGGGAGTCGAACCCATGAACTATGGGGGAATATTCCAAAAATATTCCAACGACTTCATACTATTCCACCTAACATTGTGCCACATGCACTGGTTGGTTAGAACAACCAACCAAATTATATTTAAAGTTGTAACCATGAATCCTGAGCATATAGGGGGTTAGTTACGCTGACTTACCCTATATAAACCTAACTCCAGACTACTACGAGAGACGATTTAGCATACCAAGAAATTAGCATTAAGTTCGTTTTGATATGGGTATTTTCTCCAAGAGAGAATTTTCCTTGTTTTAAATGCAAGAGGTGTTCCTATTTTGGATTTGTCTCATTTTGTATGCTATTGAGTTCTTTGGGAGAAGTATAGAGTGTTTATACTCATTTTTCTCATATTTTCGAGAGGAATCTGATGGTGATGTAAGTTCTATGATAAATTGTTGTGTATGAAATTAATATTACCATTTGTCATGTATGAGACCCATAATCTCATTATGCATGCAAAAGAGGGTCTTTAACCACCTGTTCATACCATATTCAAGTTTATACTCATTTTTCTTAGAATTTCGGGGGGAATTTAGTGGTAACCTTTGTTTTTTAGTTTGAGAAACATAATTGAAGGATGTATTCAATTTTTTCATTGTAATTCATCATTATATCAAGCATTTGAGTATTAATAGAGCGGTCTCACTCTTTGGAAGCGGACCAAGAGACGTATCCCAAGATAGGTGAACTCTGTTATCAAACTGTGTAATAATATTTGTTATTTTCTATCTTTATTTCTCTCTATTTTGGAACTCATTATTCCCTTGAGTTATCTATCGGTTAATGAAGTTTTGAATAAATAAGTGTTTTCACATGATATTTTGCAAATAGTCATAACAATCTTCATTTTCAGAATCTGGTCGGATGTCTAGTGTCTCTTTAAGAACTAATTGACATCTAAGGATTTTCGAATCACTTAAATTTTCGCTTTATGGTTTGAAGAAATATCCCATAGCTTGGTATGATAATATAGACAATTTCTTTCTTCAGCGTGGTTTCCAATGTTGTGAATCTCATCGCATCTTATATGTACTACATACTCATGGAAATACCCTCATTATTGTTGTATATGTTGATGGACTTGTCATAACTGGAAATAACATTAATCTCATTCTTAGATTAATGAAACAACTTGATAACTCCTTTCACATGATAGATCTTTGTGTTATTCATAATTTTTGGGGTCTTCAAGTATTACCTTTATCTGATGGTTTATTCATTTCTCAATTGAAATATGTATTGGATATTTTGACACGTTTTAAGATGAAATATTGTAAGCCACGTGATACTCCTTTTTAGTCTAGATTTAAGTGGAGTAAAACTTGTCAGTATTCCAAAGTTGATGCTACTATCTCTCAAAATCTAGTTTGAAGTCTTATTTATCTCACACCAGCGGGATAATTTTCCATGGTTTTTCTAAAAAAAGGTTCATTATTCTAAAAATGATTCTCACAAATTCTAAAGGATAAAATTATGTTACCTTTAAAATGGCCAAAAATTTATACAAACTATATAAAATCCTTAGAAATTTTAATATATTTACAAAACTATTGCCAAACATTTTGTAGGTGGAATATGAAGTATTAGTAAGATTCACCAAGGTTTCTATATTTTAAAGTAAATTTCCATCCTTAAAATAATCCATGTCTCACAGACAATGGACCTGACCTTTGTTTTTTTATTACTGTGGTTTCTTGGTTTATGTAGGATCCCCGAGAAATCCACTGGAAAGTTGTCAAAACTATTTTTTTCTATCTCAATGGTACCACTCATCTTGGTATCAAATATTGTCAAAGTTCAGATTCATTGGTTATATTCATTGAATCTAACTGGGTAGGTGAAAATGATGATTAGAAGTCCATTTTTGGCTATGTGTTTCACTTCAACACTATATTGTTTGTCTGCTCATGAAACAAACATAAGGTAGTATCTGTGTCGACTATAGAAGAAGAGTATTGTGGCCCTGTTTATGCAGGAACAAAGGCAATATGGATTCACCAACTCTTAGGTGAACTTGGGTTTCCTATACATACCTCAACTACACTCTATTGTGACAATGAGAGTGTCATTAAGGTTGTTGACAACCTTGTTTCACATAGTAATATAAAACATGTTGAGCTCCATCCTCACTATTTGAGATAGTTTCTCAAGAGAAACTCATCTCTCTTTTTTATTGTAGAACAAATGATCAAATTTCTAATATATTTACCAAACCCTTGTCTAGAAATAATGTTATCGAGATCCATTCGAAGCTTGGGCTTGAAAAATATGCAATTGTAAGGGGTGTCTTGANTGTGGGGGGGGGGGGTGATGGAATGTGGAGTTCTAATCGTTAATCAAATTATCTTGGAATTAGTCAGTCTCGCGGTCGACCAACCACTAGTACATTTGCCCGATTTTCAGACATTGTTTTGACTCCCATCTGATGGATTCTCATTCGACTTTCGAAAAATCCATTTTCCATATATTATTCAAACCACTTTCGTCAAACTCTTGATGCTCTAATCATTTTTTGGAATTGAGACTTAATAAACTACCACATAGAGTGTGTGGAAATTTTTGTACAAAACAAGTGTTCATTGTTGATCTGGAAATAGGAGAGTACTTACTCTACACAAGTTTTCAATAGAGAATCTTTTTCTAACGAATTATTTGCGTAAGGATTAAAGGGAATATGAGTTCATAAATAACCATGCTTTTAAACAATAATGCATAAGACACATGAACTTAAAATGGAATAATTATATGAAAAGACAATAGAGAGACAACCGATGTTGGTAACAGAGTTCTCCCCTAATGGGATACATCTTTGGATCCATTTCAATTGGAATACAGATTGATTTCATTCCCTCTTTAAAATATGTTGGGACCTTCTCATAAGTGTTTACATAAGAGATGCATTCTCCTTCAATGAAGATTCAGGAAGACTACACACACTCATATCTCTCCATACATCAAGAAGGGTAATTACTTACATGAATAAGTCTCTCAATACTTGGGAGTAGTAGCACTATGGCTCTCTAACTTCCCTCATTAGTTCTTCAATACTCTCCTTGTGCCCACCATAGGGATCACATAAGGAATTATATAGCTTTTCCTCACTCTCTCTTAAAAAATAGCATTAATTCCCAAATCCATAATAGGATCTAATTAAAAAGGAGGAAAAAAGAGATCCATAAAAGTAGGATCGCAAACTATCTTCAAGCACATAATGGGAAATGTCTAAAAACCACCCAAAGACTCTTCATCAATGTCCTTGATTCTCTCAACCTATAATTGAGAATAATGGAAAATTTGTGTGAGGTGGTTTCTCACATAGAAACCAATTTCCAAAATTATAACGTGAGTCTAATTTCTCTCACAAGTATTAATAATTTCACATCAAAAGTGAATAATAATGTATGAGTTTTTCCAAAATCTCATAAAACATAATTAAATGCATGAGCATCTCCTAAAATCATAAGAATGTATGAGACCATTTTATCACAAAGCATTAATAAAATGCATGAGAAAATAAAACTCATAAACGCATAAGTTCACCCTTTCACCACTTCGCACCAACTTCAAATCAACTTGGTGAACAAATTAAAGTCCCTGTGTGGAGATCCGCCCAGATCAGGCCTCCCCAAACTTTTGGTCTCCAAAAGTATCAATTGTATCTCTATGCAAATGTCAAAAGGCACATTCCTTCAAGACTCCTCCCACATACTTCAGAATCAGAATCTAAATCCAACGCCTACAATTGTTGCAAAGAAAATGTTTGGAAAAAGGTACACGCCTATCTTCTTCACCTCTATTCTTGAGAGTTGAAATGTCGAAGCCCACATCTACATAACTTTGCAACATGTGCTTGATGACCTGTACCTCAATCTTTAGAGTACCATACTTGCCAAAAGCTTATAATCATACTCATTGGTCAAGTTTACAATGAATGCCAATATGGCTTAGGCAAATCGCCTCATTTAATTGATTACATGATGTTTTCAATGAAGCCAATTAAGGCTTAGGCATGGACTAAAATGCCTCTCACTCTCTTCCTCACTTAAGAGTGGATAAAATCCCTTTTTACAAAGCTTAAATATCCAATCTACATCAGATTTAATTTTAAAACAACATGCCCTCAAGGTGTATTAATATTTGGGTTTCCTCTTGCGACAATATTTTTCAAATACAAAAGTGAGTTTTGTGCTCAAATACCATACAAGCAGTTAAATAAAATAAAAAATTTAATCAAAGCTATTTACCAAATTTTTAATCCTCCAATTTGTCTTTGATCCATTGCTAATGAGTTGTAAATACCCAACAATCTCTTGGGTCCATGGAGATTTACTTTGGCTCACTCGCTCTGGCATACAAAATGTCTTGGATGTAACAATTAATTTGTAACAATTCCCAATCTGGCAAAATTGACCACCTTTTTTCATCAACTTCGTGCATGACTCATTTTTCAAGGGGGCGTTCACTTTGAACATCGACCATTCCCATGCAATAAATCTCCAATCTATAAATACAGTCCTCCAAACTTCGAGCAATGTTGTAGCTTCAGTCCACAGTCTTCTCCACCTTTGGATACAGGCGAGAAAAAATAAATTAAATATGGCAAATTCGACCCATTTATGATTTGATGAAGAACAAATGAATGCCAAATGACTTTCATGGCTTTCTCCAATAAGCACTGGAATTTCTATGCAATAAAGATTGTTGATGATAATAGGACAAAGTAAGTTATTTACGCAATCCTTCAATGAACAGATCACTGGCTTTTCGGTGAAGGTACTGTACAGGTCCAATAGACAATTATCAAATGTTACTGCATCTAGACTGGCTTGATAAATTGTTGCAACTACATCTTCCAACGCTCCTACATCACGATATATGGATTTGTTCACAGCAATTCGAGCATGAGGTGCCATGATACTGACTATACCATCAATGCTCTCAATTGGAATTAACCCTCCTACCTTTTATGTGTACCCTTAAACAATAGAAAACCAGGAACTATTCAATAGTTCTATACGAATGGAGCCAAATAATTTTTCTGATGCATATACTTAGCTAGCCGACTGTATGTGAGCGAGGTAGATATAAGGATGTCAGCTGAAAAAACTTGTGTAGGGTGCACTGATCATGAATTCATTATGCTTCACATTGTTCTCTCTGACACCTTGCTCATGAAGGTCAAGATGAAAACCGCTTCGCTACAGGAGCACACAGTCCTCCACGTCATTGTCATAGTCTTAGGAAGATGCATATGCAAAATTATAATGATAGCGGGCTGAAGAAAAATCAATTTGCAACAGTAAACATATGGAGAAATCCATTGAAGTGATGCACTGGGGGTTTTCCTGATTCTCTCGATGCATCAAATATCAATGGCATCCCTTAGCGATGTTAATGGACTTAAGATGCAATGCAAAAATCACAAAAATCCCACCATTTACAAAATTTGACGTAAGATCCCGCTCTTTGCAAACACTATCGAAAAGTGTCAGTTGTGCAATCACTGCTGCTCATGGTGTTATTCCTCAATTTCTCAACGCCATCGCTGAGAACAAGACACAACCTCATGTGGACGATTTTCATGGTCATCGATCGAGTCCTTTTCAAGATCATTGTTGCTTAGACCTTTGACTGCCTAAACCTGACCACTGTGGCGGTTGTGGATTCGTATGCATGGTAAAAAGGAGGTCAGCGTACTGGTCGACGATATGTGTCTACACCGCGACTGATATCCCATCAAATCCGCTCTTAAACTATATGTGCAAATCTTCCGCAACGGTTTGTTATCCCCTAAGAGACAATCAAAGAAGGGAACTCCAGTGGACATGTCGTTCTCTCTCAGATTGGACGTGGGATGTCATAACTAAACAGAGGCCAAATATAAACTCCACAATTAACAGAACAGAAAACACAAATCAATCTCTTATTATTAAAAGCCTATGTGGATACATTATGTATACAGTTGTGAGGCAGTAACAGTTACAGTTATGATGAAGATGCGGATAGTTGAACCATCGGATTAGTTAACATTCCCCCCTTAATCTGAAGGGACATTTTTCATCCCAAGCATCATTCTAAATTTTTCAAATTTCTCTCGACCCAAAGATTTAGTAAAGATGTCCGCAATTTGCTCTGAAGTGGAACAATGATTGAGATGAATGGTTTTGGCCTCAACATGATGTCGAATCAAATGTTATTTGGTGTTGATATGTTTGGTTCGATCATGGAATTTAGGATTTTTGGCCAATTGTATTGCAGAAGTATTGTCAACAAAGAGAGGCGTTGAAGTCATTTGTTTCTCTTGCAAGTCTTCAAGAATTTTTCAAAGCCAAATGATTTCTTTTGTGGCTTGAGCTGCTACAACGTATTCAGCTTCAGTTGTAGAATCAACAAGAACTGATTGCTTTCGTGATCTCCAAGTGATGGTTGTTGATCCAAGATTCATCAAATAACCTGAAGTAGACACCCCATGCTCTTTATCTCC
Organism: Picea engelmannii; assembly: GCA_009831015.1. Taxonomy (NCBI): domain Eukaryota; kingdom Viridiplantae; phylum Streptophyta; class Pinopsida; order Pinales; family Pinaceae; genus Picea; species Picea engelmannii. The sequence continues at coordinate 844,723 of ML781340.1, forward strand.
GTCAAAGTCAAAATCTGAATAACCAATGAGATGGAAGTCTGAAACTTTAAAATATTTGGTGCCATATGATTGAGTGCCCTTTAAATATTTGAGCACTCATTTTGCTGCTATCCAATGACCTTCACAGGGCTGATACATAAACCTGGAAAGTATTTCTACAACAAAAGTTATGTCAGGACGAGTAGTAGTAAGATAAATTAAACTTCCAACAAGCTGTCTGTACTTTGTTGGATTTGCAAATGCACTACCTTCATTTGAAGTAAGCTTTAGATTCTGCTCCATTGGAGTAGAAACAGGATTACAATCCTTCATCTCAAATTTGCTCAATTGTTCTCCAATATATTTCTTCTGAGAAATAAAAATATTCTTTGGTTTTTGATCTACTTCATCCTTAGATAATAATGTAGTAATCTCAAATCTGTCATATCAAAAACTTTCTACAACTCTTTTTTAATATATACTATATAATCATCATTATTTCCTGTGATAAGAAAATCATCTACATAGAAAACTAGATATACAATCGATCTTCCAACTTTCTTAACAAATAAAGTTGCATCATCTAGATTGAAATGCTTATAATTCAACTTGAGAAGATGTTCAGTTAACTTTTCATACCAAGCACAAGGTGCTTGTTTTAAACCATACAATGATTTTATCAATTTGCATACTTTATGTTCTTTTCCTTTAACAGAAAAACCCTCTCGCTACAACATATAAACATCTTCTTTTAAATCTCCATTTAAGAAGGTAGTTTTTACATCCATGTGATGTATTTTCCATCCTTTTTGAGCTACAAGAGAAAATAAGGTTCTAATAGTGCCCCATTTCGTTGTAGGAGCAAATGTTTCTGTATAATCAATACCTTCTTTTTGTGCATACCCCTTTGCTACAAGTCTTGCTTTGTGCTTATCAAGAGAACCATCAACTTTATATTTACTTTTATAAATCCACTTACTACCAATTGGTTTGGTACCAATAGGAGGATCCACCAACCTTCAAGTGTCATTTTTAATAAGAGCATCATACTCTTTTTGCATTGCAGCTTTCCATTCATTACAACTAGTGGCTTCTTCAAAAGTAGTAGGTTCATTAACAACACAAAAGTTTAACTCAAATTCACCAAACCTTTTTGGCATTGTCTAGTTCGTGTTGATCTGCGTATTGATTGCTGCAATGTTTGCTCAGTTTCAAGAGTGTTTGAAATAGGTTTTTCAGGACCATTATTATCAACAATTGTTCTTCTACATAAACATTATTATCATCAAAAACATTGCTATCAACTAATTTTTCTTCATTCTTTGATGTGGTCTCATTCTCTGGTGTTGTTGAAGGAAAAACCATAGACTGGTCTAGAATATGAATCCCCCTTCAGGATGTGGGAGATCATTATCCCATTCATAATAAAACTTCTTTGAAGAGAATCTATCCAAATGATTGAGTTGCCTATCAATA
>ML781340.1:847176-875559 GCA_009831015.1 Picea engelmannii
AACATCTAAACTCAACTCAACTAGTCAAACTGAAGTGTGAACTGAAAGAGAATATTCTCTAGGTGGAATATTCTCTCCTAAAATATAGGAGACTGGATAATGACTAATTATGACTAATGAACAAATAAAAAACCTTAGGAAAAATAAATCCTATGTGTGTGTGAAGTAACTCCAACACCCCCCCTGAACATCACTATGGTGAAAATGAAGATTGGGTCCCGTCAACAAGGCCATGTTAGGTACCCAAGTACAAAAGATACACTGAAAATAAAGTGAGGAAAGAGGGAGAACCTCATGGGAAACCCCCCCCCCCTCAAGGTACAATGTATGTAAAAAGAAGAACTACAGTTACTAGGTAGTTGTGTCCTTCACTCCAAGACGACCTCGTAGACAATGGAATTTATGCTCAGTGAAGGTCTTGGTGAAAATGTTTGTCGTCTGTTCTGCTGAAGGACAGAACTGTAAGTCGATGATCCCCTCGTGTACTAATTCCTAGATGTAGTTCATGTGGATCTCGATGTGCTTCATCCACTACCTATGAACTAGATCTCTGCAGAACTTCAGAGTGCTTTAGTTGTCACACCAGATGACGATCGGCCGATGAAACTGAATGCCCAACTCAGTGAGAAAATGTTGTAGCCACATAGCCTGAATGGTTATGTTAACTACCCCTCTGTACTCTGCCTCGACTGAAGATAGAGCAATGGAAGCTTTCTTCTTGCTCAACCAACAGATAGGCCCAGAACCAAAACTAAGTGAGTAACCAAATGTGGACTTGCAATCAATCCTATCACCAGCCTAGTCGGAATTAGTAAAACCAATGAGATCTAATGTAGAGTCTGTTGCATAATTAATCCCAAAGGTGATAGTTCCCTCTACGTATCAAAGGATACACTTTGTAGCTTTTCAATGTAACTCATGTGGCTCCTGCATGAACCTAGAAACTACGCCAACTGCATATGAGAGGTCTGGTCTAGAGTGTGTGAGATACAACAAGCTACCCACTAGCTATCTGTACATTGTGTTTTCAACCAATGGAGTCTCCTCGCCATCTTCAGGTTTGAATCCTGATAGGAAAGGATTCAGAGCAGACTTGTAGTATGTCATGTCAAATCTCTCAAGGAGATCTCGTGCATACATAGCTTGAGACAGTTTGATGCCTGATGCATCATGACTGATCTGAAGTCCAAGGAAGAAGTGTGGTGGACCCATGTCCATTATCAAAAACCTATCATGAAGAATCCTCTTGACTGCAACAATCGTTGAAGTCGAGCAACCCGTGATCAACAAATCATTAACATACAGAACTAAAAGTAGAAGTGAATCAGCCATCCTGAGCATGTATGCATTTGGGTCTGATTTACAACGCACAAAGTTCTGTGACAATAGGTAGGAGTCCATCTTGGCATACCATGCCCTCGGATCCTGCTTGAGGCCATAAAGTGACTTCTTCAGTCGACAGACCAAAGATGAGTCCTACATAAATCCTTGGGGCTGCTCCATGTAGATCTCTTCAAAGAGATCACCATGAAGAAATGCATTCTTCACATCCATCTAATGGACTTCCCATCCCTTAGTTGTTGCAATGGCAAATGCCAATCGTATGGAATCCATCTTCACTATTGGAGTGAAGGTCTCATCATAGTCAATACCATGAACCTGCTGAAATCCTTTGGCGACAATCCTGGCTTTGTATCTACTGATCTATCCATGTGATGCACTCTTGGTCCTATAGACCCATATGCATCTGACAAGTTTCCTCCCAGAAGGAAGGGGAACCAGATCCCAAGTCTGGTTCTCGAGGAGGGAGTTGTACTGCTCCTGCATGACAAATTCCCAAAAGGGATTTCCAGTAGCCTTGCCATAAGACTGTGGATCTGAAGACTGAACCAAGAAAAGATGCCTGGAAGGCAATGGTTCAGTGGAAGTGAGTGAAATAGGAGGCTCCTTGAAATCATATCGAGTCCTCCTAGTATTGGCTAGATCACCAACAAGATCCCCTGCATCCTGAAGAGTAGTCTATGCCCACTTGGGCCTCTGCACTGGCTCTGCGACTACATCTGGATGCTTTGACTCTACATCTGACTGCACTGACTCTGAATCTAAATCATCTGAGTCCTATGAATCAAAAATCTCATCTGAAGAAGAGTCAGCATGTGCATGCTCATCATCTCGGATAGGTGGAAGAGTGAAGGTGTCTACATGCGACTACTGAGGTACATGCGAGACATTTTCCTCGAATTGGACACTATGCTCAATGATGAGTTGGTCCGAGGAAATATCAATAAGTCGATATCCCTTCACACCGTCGGGGTATCCAACAAAAATGCACTCAGTGCTTTGTGGATCAGGTGCCTTCCTCTTTTCAGAGGGAATCTGGGCCCATGCACATGAACCAAAAATGTGAAAGTGGGCCACTTCCGGTTTGAGGTCGCTCAAAGCCTTGCAGGGGGTCTTATCCTTGACAAATCTATGAGGAGATCTATTTTGTATGTATGTTACACAGTTAAGTTCTTCGGCCCATAGTCTCTGTGGTAGTGACTTTGCATGCAACATGCAAGATGCCATCTCCTTTAGATATCTGTTTTTCCACTCGGTAACTCCGTTTTGTTGGGGAGTGTAGGGAACTGTATGTTGCAACTGAATTGCTGCCTCATGGAAAAGATTATGAATATCATGATTCACATACTCTCCCCCGTTATCAGTTCAGAGGACTTTGATCTTGTTTCTACACTGTGTCTCAACCAAAGCTTTGAAATCTTTGAGGTGTCGAAAGACCTCAGATTTTTTCCTGAGAAAGTAGATCCAAGTAAAACGTGAGAAATCATCAAAAAAAATGATAACAAACCTCACTTTGTTGATCGATGGATGTGGAAAAGGACCCATGAGGTCACTGTGGATCAGATCTAAAGGTGCGGAAGCTCGTTGAGAATTTCCTTTGTCGAATTTCTCTTGAGGGTGTTTTCCGAGAACACATCCTTCACATACTCCCTTGGAGAAGAGGATGTCTGGTAGACCATCAACTAATCTGTGCCTACTAATCCGTTGCATGTAAATGAAATTCAAATGTCCAAACCTTTCGTGCCATATCCTACTACTTTCATCAGCATGAGTAAGCAGTAAAGAAGAATCAAGCTCAATGAATTCAAAAAATGTATACAATCTAGATGGATGATTTACCTCACCGGTAGCAACATTGGAGTTGGTTTGCATGTCGTATATGTTGATGCAGGAGCATCACCAACATCAAGCGAGCGTGGGGCACACGCCAATGCATTTTGGCATGTGATAAATTGTTTAAAATTTTCTTGAAGTGGATGCGCCAAACTTAAATGTAACAATTAAGAAAGAGCATACTCTTTGATTGTAATCAGACCTTGAGCGTCCCGCTCTCGTATGAAGGACTAAGAGGCATTTAAGTTAATGAATGTAGGTAGGTAGCTTTGAATTCTCAGATTAGATAGTTTTAGGAGCAGGAGGGAAAACATATATAGACACCCTCCCTTGTATTATTGTAAGTATTAGCATTATTATGAGAAGAGAGCATAGGAGAGTAGAAGCAGAGAGTTGTGCAAAGTAAAACCCATGTATAGAGGCTCTAGATTAATACAAAGATTTTTAGTTCAGACTCATGGTGTCCATTTTATTTCTGTGTTGTGTATGCTAATTGATGTATGCTCATTTACTCTCTGTTATGCATTTTCTTTGATGCGTGAATGTATGATTCCGTGTTTAATGTCTGAAATCTGAAGAGAGGGAGGGTAAAGAATGAGTTTCAATTGTTTCTCTGTCTGAGCAGGAGTTTTCCTGCAAGGAGTGCAACGAAATTGTCCGCAAGGTGTGCATTGACAGAATTCAAAGTTTGTCTCTGCAAGCTCAGGAGAGATAACACTATTCTCATTCTCCCAGAAGTGCAAGTTAAGCACAGGAGCCATGCAAGGTGTGCGCAGGCCGAGAAGGGTCTCAGAGGTTGCAGCCTAAGTGAAACTGTTGAAAGACTGTTGTCGTAGAGAGTGCACAAAGTCAAAGAATTCAATACTTGGAAGTATTGAAGAGTTTTCACAAGGAGTGCATGCAGGATTCTTCTTGAAGCCCCGAGTTGTAGAAGAAAAGCTCAGGAAATTTAGTGCCTTGAGGTATTGGAAGAATCCGCAGCGATATCGTTTCGTGGGAGGACAAGTTCCGTAAGAGAACACTTTGTTCATCTCGCAAGAATCATCAAGGAGGAAATTGAGGGTTGGAATTCTCCGTGGATAATTCACGAGATTCTGAGAACCGTCAGATCTCGCAGAGGACCAGGGGAGTTACGATAGCATTTTTCGAAGTGTAATCTCGGGAGAATCAGACCGTAGGATACAAATCAACAGGGGCCATCAGATCAATCACATATTTCACATCCTGGGGTTTTGTGGGTTGAAGAGTTGAAACCTTTGCATCAAGAGTCACGAGATCGCGAAAGGCGAAGTCCCAAAATAGCGAGATAAGTTGAGCCATTCGATTTGGAGGACACGTGTTGCGAAATCACTCGTATCGGGGTTTTAGACATCGGGGTTCAGAGGAGGAAGTCCTTCGACTTCGCGAGTGGCGAAGTCACGAAGAGAATCAGGACCATCCATCTGAGAGTGGACAGGTGGCATGCTTGCCAGCACAGAGGTCAAACCTTTGTTTACCATTTTGGGGTTTCGTTAGTCGGAGATTCAAGAGCACAACATCCGGATTCGTGAAGTTGCGAAGTCCGAAATTCCCAAAAAAAAAAAGGCAGGAAGTTCCATCGTGGGACCCGCATGAAGACATGTCGAAATTTCGCCATTTCGGCATATTGGAGGGTAAGAGGTCGAGACTCTTGTCCTGAAAGTTCTGAAGTCGCGAAACCGTGAGAAAATCGCAACCGTCTGTTAGGAGGAGGATAGGTGGCAGAGATCTAGGGATCTCGTGAATTCGAGGTTTCGTAAGGTGAAAGCCCAAAGTTTGGGTGCTCCGAGTTGTGAGAAGCGAAGTCGCGAAGTGTCGAGGTTGAACATAAGAGACACATTGTAGAACCACACGGTGGACCTAGGAAATAAATAACCATACACACGTCACACATTGGGAGGAGTCAACACCCCATTGACCTCTCGTGTCTCGGGGACTCGAGAGATAAGGGAACGAAAGTTCGAGCCTTCAACTCACGAAGTTGCGAGTAGAGAGAGTTGCAAGAAGTGAGAACGAGAGGAGAAAAGTCAATATCACCTCTCAGGGGTTCGGGAAAGAAAGGTGCCAAGGTTGGACCTTTGAATTCGGAAAGGCGCGAGAGATGAGAAGTACTAGCGCTTAGTCTGGATGGTGGTCGTGCAAGGAGGGTGATGACGGAAGAAAGGGCTATACCCATTTCGCGATCTCTGTTATTGCGGATTTGAGAAGGAAGAATCGGGAGTCACGACTCGTGAACTCGCAAAATTTCAAGCCGTGAAACAGGACCTGTGGATCAATTTGAAAGGAGATTCCAGTAGGGAATTCGAAAGATCCGATCCGGCTCGAGAGGGTTAAAGAAGGATTCTGTGAGCAGATCTCAGTCTCGAGGGCCGATAGGTCTGCGTCATGTTTGGTATCAGAGCTTAGAAAGGTTTCTTTGCTTTATGTAGAAGGGAAAAGGAAGATTCACCATGCCACCGAGAAGAAGAGACAGGAAAACACCCGATCCTCTAGAGGAGAGGGAAATGCCAAGAGTAAGGGGTAGGCAGGTGCCAAATCCAACCATGGAAATAGAGATACATGACTTACGCACCAGACTTGAGGACATGGAGACAACACAGAGGTGCACAGCTGGTGTGGGAGATGTCAGTGATTCCGAAAGTGAAGATGAAGCTAGACATGAAAGAGAAGAAGTCACAACAGAAGATGTAGCAAACGAACGCCTGATTCGGGCTGTTGCAAGAATGGGTGCTAAGGAAAAAATGGATATTCCAGTATATGTTGGAAACCTAGATGATGAAGAGCTTCTAGACTAGATTAGAGATTTGGAAACATATTATGACTATGAAGATGTCGAGGAGGATAAAAGGGTCAAACATGCTATCACAAGATTGAAAGGACATGCGGCATTGTGGAGGGATGAGCTACAAGCTGACAGACGCTACAAAGGCAAGCAGAAAATCAAGAATTGGGACAGGATGATCGCAAAGATAAAGGAAAAATTTATTCCCAGGGATTACCAAATTACTCTGTTTTGAAGAATGCAGAATTTGAGACAGAAACTGATGACATTAAAGGAGTACACTGAAGAATTCTACAGGCTGAACATCAGAGCAGGTCATAGCGAACGTGATGAGGAAAAGGTTACCAGGTACATGAATGGTTTGAGATACGACATTCAGGATTAGATGAGCATGATGACCATCTGAATGATGGAAGATGTTTATCAGATGGCTCTAAAAGATGAAGAGAAGCTAAGCCAAAAACAAGGTCAAAGAGGCCGAGGCAGAAATCAACCCAGAGGCAAATCAGTTGCCCAGGATAGAAATCAGAAACCCAAGGAAGAGTGGAAGAAACCTCAGACTCAAATTGAGAGAGGTGGAAGCTCACATAGAGGACAACATACCGAACAGAAAGGTCAGTATGCTGATGGAAACATTTTTCCTCGTACCAGAGGTAGAGGAAGAGGAAGAGGTGGAGTGGTAAAATGATTCACATGTGGAAAGGTCAGACATAAATCTTATGAATGTCCAGATAAGAAGAATGAAGGTGGTGAAAATCACATCGCCGAAGCACAGAGGCAAAATGTTGAGGCAGAAGATGCTGAAGGTGGAAGATCACTGATGATGCGAAAAGTTCTCTTAACGCCAGGGAAGGAGGTGGAGAATCCAGTGTAAAGGAACAATCTTTTTCGGATTGCTTGCAAAACCAAGGATAGGGTATGCAAGGTCATCATGGACAATGGTAGCACAGATAATCTTGTTTCTACAGAGATGGTAGAAAATCTAGAGCTAGAGACTATTGAACATCCGAGCCCATACAGAGTTTTGTGGCTACAAAAAGGACATCAGGTAAATGTCACTAAACAATGTTTAGTTGAATTTAAAATAGGAGGGTATAAAGATGAAATACTCTGTGATGTCATTCCCATGGATGTTTTTCATCTATTGCTGGGTAGACCGTGGCAATATGACAGGAATTTGATTCATGATGGGAGGAAGAACACATACACCCTAGAGAAGATGGGAGAACTCACATGTTGCTTCCAATTAAAGATAAGGAGGTGAAACCTGAAGTAAGCAACATTGTACTTCTCATGAGTGGGAAGGAACTTCTTACAGAGGTTAATAAGGAGGAACCAAAATTCATTGTGGCCAGGAAGCCTAAAATTGTTTTAACAAGTACAAGGGTAGATGATTTACCAGAAGAGGTTCAGAAATTGTTAGAAGAGTTTTCTAACATAGTAGTGGACGAACTACCTCGTTCGTTGCCACTAATCAGAAGTGTGAGTCATCATATTGATCTCATACCTGGAGCTAGTTTACCAAACAAAGCAACGTACATATTGACGTCGCAGGAGAATGAAGAGGTCAAGAGACAGGTCCAGGATTTAATGGACAAAGGGTTGGTGAGAGAAATCTTGAGTCCATGTGTTTTTCTGACAGTGCTCAGTCCAAAGAAAGATGGAAGATGGAGGATGTGTAGTGACTCGAGGGAAATTAACAAGATAACCATCAAGTATAGATTTCCATTGCCAAGGATGGATGATTTGATGGATTGCTTGAGTGGAGCCAATTTTTTTTCAAAGATTGATTTGAAAAGTGGATATCACCAGATTTGTATGAGAGAAGGTGATGAATGGAAGACAGCCTTCAAGACTAACGAAGGGTTGTATGAATGGCTTGTTATGTCGTTTGGATTAACAAATGCACCAAGTACCTTCATGAGGTTGATGAACGAAGTCCTGAAGGAGTTCATCAGAAAATTTGTCATTGTGTATCTTGATGACATACTAATTTTCAGTAAAACAGAGGCTGAGCATCTGAAACATTTGGCTACAGTGATGAAGAGGCTACAGCAAGAGAAGTTGTTGATAAATATGAAGAAATCCTCATTCATGAAGACATAGCTTATTTATTTGGGGTTTGCTATTTCTGCAGATAAATTGAGGATGGATACAGATAAGGTGGAGGTAATTAGGATTTGGCCATCGCCAAAGAGTATCTTTGACGTAAGAAGTTTTCACGGATTGGCTAGTTTCTATCGGAAGTTTATCAGGAATTTCAGTGGAATTAGTTCACTGATGATGGACACAGTGAAGAAGATACGTAGGTCTTTTCACTGGACAGAAGAGGCTGAGAAAAGATTCAATTTGTTGAAGAAGAAAATCACGGAACAACCAATTTTGGTGTTGCCTGATTTCAAAAAGACATTTCAGATAAAATGTGATGCAAGTGGATTTGCAATAGGGGCAGTCTTGAGCCAAGAAGACAGGCCGATAGCATACTTCAGCGAGAAGCTGAATGAAGTGAAAGTGAAATACTCCACGTATGACAAGGAGTTTTATGCTATTATCCAGGCATTGAAGAAATGGAGACACTACTTGATCCTAAAGGAGTTTGTCTTATACAGTGACAATCATGCTTTGCAATGTGTAACTCAACAGGAGAAGTTGAATCAAAGACATGTAAAATGGGTTGAATACATGAAGAATTTTACTTTTGTAATTAAGCATATTTCTGGAACTGCTAACAAAGTTGTTGATGCTTTGAGCAAGAAATATTTTCTATTGTAGGAGTTCAGAGTCAAAACACTGGGTTTTTATGATCTCAGGGACATGTACAGAGATGATCTAGATTTTAAAGAGGCATATGAAGCAGCTGAGAATCCAATTCTCAGGGACAGAGGCCAATGGGCCAAATACATGATGCAGGATGGATTGTTATTCATGGGAAATCAGTTATGTATTCCAAAATGCTCCATGAGGGAGAATCTGCTGAAGGAGAAACATAGTGGAGGATTGGCTGGACATTTCGGTCATGAAAAGATTTTCTCAAAGTTAAATGAGTCATATTATTGGCCAAGAATGAGAGAAGATGCCAAAACATTCATGGAAAAATGCAGAATTTGTCAACATTCAAAAGAAAAGAGGCAGAATACAGGTTTTTATCAATCGTTACCCAACCTAACAGGCCATGGGATGCAGTCAGCATGGACTTCATATTGGGGCTACCAAGAACACAAAGAGGGTTTGACTCAATCTTTGTAGTGGTAGACAGATTTTCTAAGATGGCACACTTCATACCATGTCAGAAAACCAATGACACAACTCACATTGCGAATCTGTTTTTCAAAGAGGTCATTCGACTTCACAGCTTACCAAGGAGCATAGTTTCAGATCGAGACACCAAGTTCATGGGACACTTCTAGAGAACCTTGTGGAAAAATATAGGAACAAACTTTTCGTTCAGTTCATCTTATCATCCTCAGACGGATGGACAGACATAAGTTGTGAACAGAAGTTTGGGAGACTTGTTGAGGAGCTTGGTGACAGAACACCACAGTCAGTGGGACAATATTCTACCATAGGCGGAATTTGCTTATAATGATTCAATAAACAGAAGCATAGGGAAAAGTCCATTCGATATTGTTTATGGGATGCAGCCAAGAGGAGTATTTGAACTGAGAGATTAAGAACATAATACAACTAGGAGTGCTAGTGCAGAGGATTTCACAGAAGCGATGAAGGAACTTCATAGCCAGGTGAAGGAGCAATTTCAAAACTTGAGCCAAGAGTATAAGCGCAGAGCAGATCAACACAGGAGACAACTTCAATTTGAGATTGGTGATTTGATTCTTGCACATATGAGAAAGGAAAGGTTCCTAAAGGGGACATATAACAAACTGAAGATGAAGAAGATTAGACCATGTAAGGTCTTGAAGAAATTTCAGGCAAATGCTTATGAGATTGAATTACCCGATGGGATCAGAATTTCTCCTGTATTCAATGTCTTATATTTGTACCCATACAAAGATGAGGAAGCAGGAACAAGTAATGAATAACCAGAGGTTCAGTGGACTAAACAGATGCCAGTTGCAGAGAAGCCACAGATGGAAAGCATACTGGACAAAAGATTTAGTAAGAGGACCAGGCGAAAGGAATACTTTGAATACTTGGTCAAGTGGAAGGGACATCCAGTTGAAGATGCCAGCTGAGAAAATGAAGCAGAGATCCAGAAAATGGACAGACCATGCGAGAGCTCCTGGACGGGAGCCCATGAAAATTTTTAAGCGAGGGAGTATGATGCAGGAGCATCGCCAACATCAAGCGACCCTGGGGCACACGCCAATGCATTTTGGCATGTGATAAATTGTTTAAAATGTTCTTGAAGTGGAGGTGCCAAACTTAAATGTAACAATTAAGAAAGAGCGTACTCTTTGATTGTAATCAGACCTTGAGCATCCCGCTCTCGTCTGAAGGACTAAGAGGCATTTAAGTTAATGAATGTAGGTAGGTAGCTTTGAATTCTCAGATTAGATAGTTTTAGGAGCCGGAGGGAAAATGGATATAGACACCCTCCCTTGTATTATTGTAATTATTAGCATTATTATGAGAAGACATCATAGGAGAGTAGAAGCAGAGAGTTGTGTAAAGTAAAACCCATGTATAGAGGCTCTGGATTAATACAAAAAGATTTAGTTCAAACTCATGTTGTCCATTTGCTTCATGTGTTGTGTATGTTGATTGATGTATGCTTGTTTACTCTCTGTTATGCATTTGCTTTGATGTGTGAATGTATGATTTCGTGTTTAATGTCTGAAATCTGAAGAGAGGGAGAGTAAAGAATGAGTTTCAAGTGTTTCTCTATTTGAGCAGGAGTTTTCCTAGAAGGAGTGCAACGAAATTGTTCGCAAGGTGTGCGTTGACAGAATTCAGAGTGCGTCTCTGAAAGTTCAAGAGAGATAACACTGTTCTCATTCTCGCAGAAGTGAAAGTTAAGCACACGAGCCATGCAAGGTGTGCGCAAGCCAAGAAGGGTCTCAGAGGTTGCAGCCTAAGTGAAACTGTTGAAAGACTGTTGTCGCAGAGAGTGCACAGAGTCGAAGAATTCAATACCTGGAAGTATTGAAGAGTTGCCACAAGGAGTGCGTGCAGGAGTCTTCTTGAAGACTTGAGTTGTAGAAGAAAAGCTCAGGAAATTTAGTGCCTTGAGTTATTGGAAGAAGGCACAGCGATATCGTTTCACAGGAGGACAAGTTCTGTAAGAGAACACTTTGTTCATCTCGCAGGAATCGTTAAGGAGGAAATTGATGGTTGGAATTCTCCGTGGAGAATTCACTAGATTCTGAGAACCGTCAGATCTTACAGAGGAGCAGGGGAGTTACGAAATCATTTTTAAAAGTGTAATATCGAGAGAATCGGACCATAGGATCTGAATCAATAGGGGCCATCAGATCACTCACATATTTCGCATCTCGGGGTTTCATGGGTTGAAGAGTCGAAACCTTTGCATCAAGACTCATGATATCGCAAAAGGCGAAGTCCTAAAATAGCGAGATAAGTTGAATCGTTCGATTTGGAGGACACGTGTTGTGAAATCACCCATATCAAGGTTTCAAACATCGGGGTTTAGAGGAAGAAGTCCTTAGACTTCGCGAGTGGTCAAGTCGCAAAGAGAATCAGGACCGTCCATCTAAGAGAGGATAGGTGGCATGCTCGCCAGCATGGAGGTCAAACCTTTGTTGACCATTTTGGAGTTTCGTTAGTTGGAGATCCGAGAGCACAGCATCCGGATTCGCGAAGTCGTGAAGTCCATAATTTCGAAGAAAAAAAAAGACGGGAAGTTCCATCGTGGGACCCGTGTAGAAGACATGTCGAAATTTTGCCATTTCTGCAGGTCGAAGGGTAAGAGGTTGAGACTCTTGTCCAAAAAGTTCTGAAGTCACGAAACCGTGAGAAAATCGCAACTGTCTGTTGGGAGGAGGACAGGTGGCAGAGATCTAGGGATCTCCAGAATTCAGGGTTTTGTAAGGTGAAAGCCCAAAGTTTGGGTGCTCCGAGTTGCAAGAAGAGAAGTCGTGAAGTGTTGAGGTTGCACATAAGAGACAAGTGGTAGAACGACATGGTGGGCCCGGGAAATAAATAGTTGGACACATGGCACACATTGGGAGGAGTTAACACCCCATTGACCTCTCGCGTCTCGGGGACTAGAGAGATAAGGGAACGAAAGTTCGAGCCTTCGACTCACAAAGTCGCGAGTAGCGAGAGTCGCGAGTAGCGAGAACGAGAGGAGAAAGGTCAATATTGCCTCTCGGGGGTTCGTGAAATAATGGTGCCAGGGTTGGACCTTTGAACTCGCGAAGGCGTGAGAGGCGAGAAGTACTAGTGCTTAGTCTAGCTGGAAGTCTCGCAAGGAGGGCGCTGACGGAAGAAAGGGTTATACCCATTTCACGATCTTGGGTTTCGCGGATTTGAGAAGGAAGAGTCGGGAGTCACGACTTGCGAACTCGCGAGATTGCGAGCCGTGAAAAAGGACCTGTGGATCAATTTGAAAGGAGATTCTAGAAGGGAATCCAAAAGAGTCAATCCGGCTCGATAGGGTGAAAGAACAATCCTGTGAGCGGATCTTGGTCTTGAGGACCGATAGGTCTGCGTCATATGTCTACAAAATTTGGTGTGAAAACAAATTTCTTTCCAGTGTCGGAATTCGTCATCTGATACATGGAAAGAAGGTTGACAGAAAGCTTGGGAACATGCAGCACGTTCTCGAAGCTTCCGTTGGTGAGTTCAATCCTTCCTTTGCCAGTGACTTCGATAGAAGAGTTGTCCCCCATCATAATAGGAGGACCTTTGCATGCATCCAAACAATAATAGACTACTTTTGAGGCAGGCATGTGATGTGATGCTCTTGAATCTACGATCCAAGCATCGGGAGAGGAGTTTATTGCAATCAAGGCATGGATAGAATTGCCTTTCCTGGAATTCAAATCTTATGTCTTCTTCTTATTTGCACCCTCGGGGATGCGATCTCCAAGGTTGTTTTTCTGAAGTATCTGAGACATCATATCTATTTGTTTTTGCATGCATGCGGATTCCGAATGGAATCCTTTGTGACAGTATGTACATTTCTCTCCTTTTCTTCCCTTTTCTCCTTTGGATCTAGAGGCATCGGTGAAGGGTTTTGTGTACCCTTCCTTCTTCATATGTGCATGATATTTCCACTTATATTTATCTTTATATTTATGATATTTGTGGCTTCCATCATGCACAGTGAGTGCATGCACCCTTGGGCCTTTGATTGCACCCATGCTGATGAGCTTGGTTTTCTCTTGTGTCATGGATTCGATAAAGTCATCAAGAGAAGGCATCTTCCAGGTGGCTCCAGAGGTGAATCTGACAGTATGGAATGTAGATATGAATACTGAGAATTCAGGACCAAGATTGGAGAGAATGGTGAGAACCATTTGTTTCTCCTCCTTCGATTTATCAACCCCACAAGCATTGAGTTGCGACAGTAAATCCTTGAATTTTGTAAAGAAATATTGGATATTCTTGAAGCTTTTTGGATCCAGTGTGAGTAGCTCCACCTCCAGCATGTGTCCCCTCATCTCATCCTATTTTCCAAAGAGCCCTTCCAAGATGGTCCAGGATTCATTGGGAGTCTTACAAGAAGATATATGAAAAAGGAGATCGGGAGAAATAAGACTACACATTGTTCTGAGTGCCTTATCCTTGCGATTTAAGTACTTGTATTTTTCTATGGATGATGTCAGTTTTTTATTTGTATTCATGTTTAACCTATACAACCCTCTATATCGGATATGTATGGCTATTTTATCCTTCCATGCAAAATAGTTGTAAGGTGTAAGAATGAATTCTTTTTGGAATTCCATCTTTCTGCTGTCTTCAATCTTTTGTACCTGCAAAAACATTTTGTTGTAGCTTTTTCTTAGCAGTTTGTCGACTCTGATACCATGTAAATGTGTTGAACCTGCACAAAATATATCTAGCTAAACAATAATACACACATTTGCAAAGATAATTGGAGAAGGAAGAAGAAGAAGAGAAAGAATGGAAAGAATTCTCATTAACCATTATGAATAATGAATAATTTACACATGATATACTCTGTATATCTCAATGAGTTCGACTTGAGGTGAACCAAGTCACCCTAGTGGTGGTCTAGAGTGATCTAGACACACACCAGCAGTTATGGGAGTGAACTGCCACCTATTCTAGTCTCTCAGGCAGTTACGGGAGTGAACTGCCACCTATTCTAGTCTCTCAGGCAGTTACGGGAGTGAACTGCCACCTAGTTGAGTTAATTGACTGAATAGAAAGTAGTGAGGAGTTAACTAAAGGAATCAAGGATAATTCACCACTTTGGTGATGATACCAAGGTAAGGTCGAATTAGCATGGTGATGATCCCAATGCAACATCTAAACTCAACTCAACTAGTCAAACTGAAGTGTGAATTGAAAGAGAATATTCTCCAGGTGGAATATTCTCTCCTAAAATATAGGAGACTGGATAATGACTAATTATGACTAATGAACAAATAAAAAACCTTAGGAAAAATAAATCCTAGGTGTGTGTGAAGTAACTCCAACACTATCATAATTAATATGACCAAAACGAGCATGCCACAATAAGCTCGAAGACAAAGTATCACTATGCTGAGCCAAAAGAGTTGAATTGGATTGAAAAGAATATGTTCCTTTAAGTTTTAAAAGTTTGTCTTCTTCAACACCAGTCATAACAATCACCTGATCAGATTCTTTTCTTATTTCAATTATACCATCAAACATATGTATAGAATGTCCTTTCTGCCTGATATGTATGAGAGACATCAGATTTCTTTTTAATTGAGGAATATAAATAACATCATGCAAAATATAATCAACAAGTCCTGGTAGGCGAAGTCGAATAGATCCAATTCCTAAAGGCTTTAACTGGGACTTATCAGCAAAATAAACTATTCCATCAATGTGATTATTGAATGTCTCAAAAAAATCTCTTCTGAAGGTCATATGGCAAGTGGCTCCAGTATCTAAAATCCAAGTGTCTTCCCAAGAAGCAAAAGAAGTGCTAAAAACTTCATTGATACTAAGATTACAATGTGCAACAATATAGTTGGTAGATTCAAGTGGTTTTCCTTTGTCTGGAGGTTGTTTCTCTTTCTTCTCACTAATCCTTTCCCAATGAGTGCGACAATGAGAAGATGTATGACCCAGTTTACCAAACCCATAACACTTAAGAGATTGTTTATCATTATGAAAATGTTTTTTTCTTTCTATCATCTTGTTGTCTATATCCTTGATGATAATGACCCCCCCTACCTCTAAATGGTCTCCTACCATGACCTATGTGACTATTGTCAAATCTGGTAGACTCTCCTCTAGGTTTCCACTCTTTCTGTGCAAGACACAAAGTCTCAACTGTGGAAGTGGAAAAAGATTCCTTCTTCCCAAAATATTTCTCTCTTTCGACAATTTTGTCTACAAGAGTATCAAAAGTCATGGCTTTCATCTGTCCACTAGCTTGAAGAGACTCTAAGTGGTGTGAATAGGTAGGATACAGGGCTTTAATAAATGATGTGATTTGTAAATCAACTTTGACACCAGTTGAGTCAATATCATGAAAAAGAGCTTTTATTTTGGAAGCTAACTTCATGGGATTATTATCTTTCAGTTCTGGATTAAACAACTTCATCAACAATTGTATAATTTCCAGCTCTAAATGGGAGTCATAAACATCTTTTAATTTCTCTAATGCTTTAAACGTTGTGGTGCTGGAAAGAATATGTCTTCTTACCTCTTCAGTGACTGAGCCATAAATTAAAGAATGTGACTTTTTATCTTTACTCTTCCAAATTACAAGTTGTCTGTCATCTGTAGGTTGCTCTGGGTCATTGTCATCCTTGCCTTTACAAATTTCCTCCCATAAATCATTAAAAATAAGAGTATTTTTAATTTTTCGAAATCATTATTGGTAATTTTCTTGTCCGGAAATCACTACCCCCACAATTGATACTAATGAATGCATTGTAAACTAATCTCTATAAATGAAATTCCACTTGCACAAGAAAAAGAAAATAAAATCTCACAACACCTTCGACCTTGGTTGCTTTATAAGCTGCTCACAGCTGCTCCCGTACACAAGCCTAGTGAATGGATGTTGGAGGGCCTTCATGCACTTGTTGTTACTTCACTGCAACTACACAGTCACAGGTGGCTCCTCTCAAATCTTGAGCTCACGCAGGAACACAATAGCGTGGAGTTTTTTTAAAAACGTGGGTTAAAAAAAAACATGGCTCTGATACCATTGAACACAGGCCAAATATAAACTCCACAATTAACAGAACAAAAAACAAAAATCAATCTCTTATTATTAAAAGAGGATGCAGATACATTATGTATAGGCGGAGGTGGACAATTGTGAGGCAGTTGCTAACAGTTACAATTATGCGGAAGATGCGGATAGTTGAACTGTCGGATTAGTTAACACTGGATTAGGTAACATTAACCATCCAGCTTGGACACCTCATGTGACTATAACAATGGAAAGTGTAGTGATGTGTACATTCACAGGATTTGGCATCGAATCGCTCGGCTTACTTGGTGATTATTTCAACAAAATTGGAGACAATGTGGGTATGTTACCCAAATTGGATAGCATGCAAGATATGGTGTGAAAGATCTAGGCTCAGATGAAATATATGGCCACGAGGAGATCATAAAATCTGTGATATGTCAAATAGATCCCAAGGAAATATCAAATAATTCATGTATTCTTTCCTTGGAGGATTCTCACTCAGTGGGAGAATCAATTTATGATGCTTCTGTTGGGGACAATTAATTGCTTAATAAAGAAAAAATTAATCACTTGTACATTAATTATCAACCAAGTAATGTACTTTTCTTTCAAGGCAGTCTACAAAATATATGAAATAAACTACCCACGACTAACATTGGTGGTACATGATTATGTTCTACACTATCAAGCTCATTCAACAAGAAATAAAATGCAAGACTTAAATATCAATACTAAATTTTAGAAGCAGAAATCAAGTGACAGGAAAGAAGACTTATGCTAATCACACAATTTGAATCAACACTAAAGTATACAATGCCTTGTTGAATTGGAAATTTAATTTATTGCACCCAACATAATTCAAATTCTAATCTAGAGAAATAAATTAAACGGAATCTAGAAATTGCAGGAAATATCAAATCTGGAAAATACAGTAGGCAACAAATTACTTGAAGAAAAGGAAATTTTCTTTAAGGAACATAAATTGAAATTCAAATAAACAAGCACACAACTAAACTAGTTTTGATGTTCAAGGCATCACCTCGTGCAGGGTAGTAGGACCACCTAGCATCACCTCGTGCAGGGTAGTAGGACCACCTGCCAAAGAGACAGTTATGCCCTGAAAATAATTAAAATCAAATTACAAATAATAGATTAAAAACTCAATGGGCATATTTCTTCATTAAAATATAGGAGAGAAATAATTACACTAGAATGAAGTTCTTATCTTTGCCTCAAATTCAATAATTTTCCATCAATTCCATAATTCTCTCCCCTCTCCCTCTAATCTAGTTTCATTTAAATACATAGAGGGGAAAGGGAAATTACAACTAAATGGATTACAAAATGATTTCATATTACAATTTTGCATTGATTAGATAATCTGAATAAACAATATCAAATCTGGAAGATCTCCCCATCATCAATCAGCTGAAACAAGTCGAATCTGGCATTGCAATTGGAATAATTTAGAAAATGACCACAACAACAAATCTGAGAAAATTGTCTTCAAAGAACCTTTTGTTTTTCTCAATCTAGATCGAATTTGGAAAAACTCCTCAATGGGAAGCTGAATTGGTTCGTTCTGCACAAAACCCATGTCTTGTATTTTCAATATTCTTCTTCAATTGTCCGAAACATCCAACGCAAAACTGTCACTTCTTATTCCAGCAGATTTCTAAGTTGGAATATTTGATTATAAACTGAAAATCAATTTTGCGATCTCGAAGAGATCTTGGAGGCTAAATTCATGAGTGATTTTATAAAAAAATCATTGATAAACCATTATCAGCAAATTCATGCATAATAATCTTCAATTTATTAAAAATAAAGGAGAACAAATATTATTAACCCATAAGAGCATAAATAATTATAAAATGGAATTATACGATAAATTATGATAAATGACATGATAAAGAATGGTAAAAATGGATGAAATATGTGTCAAGAAATGGTATAAATAATGATAGTTTAGTGGCTCAAAATCTCCCCCAAATGGAACTTGTTTCATATCCTCATGCAACCCAATGCCTCTATATTAACCAAGTTACGATTCAATAACCAAGATGTTTACTCCAGCTCATGATAAAAAATAAAAAATAGTCCCCAAAAACAATAGTTATTCAATTCTAACAATGTTGGTGAAGATGTTACATTTTTCACATTGACTTTCAATCATATGTATATGAAGTTGTAGAAAAATAAGATATAAGTAACAACAAAATTTTCCTAAAGATCAAATCCTGCTGAAATTTTGCAAGCAAAATTCTACGATATTAATGCTTCTTTATACAAAAAATCAAAGCAATCTGATGCATGGATTTTAAGATATCAAGAAAAATGGTTGTAAGTGATAGCGCATGATTTCTAAAATTTTACTAAGTGATTTAGCTTGATATTTTCTTGGTTTGTACATATTAATGATATATTCAAGTTGTACAAAAATCCATTTATGCACTGTGTGAACGTGAAAGTGTATTCCTTAAATGAGGAATAAATGAGAAAACATCCATTATGCATAGAAACTCCTCCCCCAAACTGGAGAATCACCATGTCCTCATGCAACTAGAAAACAAATTCAGGTGGTTGCTACAATTACTATTGAAACCTCAACTTGGTGTATAACAACAAGGAATAAGGGAGGTTTTGGGAATAAATAAGGATAGTAATAAGTGAGAAAAAATATAATGACATGGTCCTGATAGGTAAAGAAACGAAAAATACCTTCCCCCAAACTAAAATCTTGGATGTCTTTTGAAAAATGTAGAGTGGTAAAGAAATGAAAATAATGGTTTAAAAATATGAGTGAATAATGTTGAGTGGTTTTTCATGACATTCTCCTGAACTTTTAATAAAGTTAGAAACTTATGTTATTTTACCTCAAGTATTGCCTCCATGGAAGCGTGCAATGGCGTGGATGGACTAATATTGGTTGAAGTTGTTGTAGGATGAGTTGATGCTAAAAGTGATATGGAAGGTGGAAGCGATGCAAGCTAAAAGAAAGTAATCATAAAATGTAGCATGGTTTCATTCTCCCAAACTAATTAGCTGTCCTTCCATCAAGATTTCTATAACACATCTCATTAGTAGCCTCAATGAGTAATTCATCAACTCAATTACATCATTATATATAAAAGTGACATCATCATGTTATGAATTCCATGTGATAATAATGGGTAAAAAGGGAATATAAAAGAGGATAAAAATGACAAGAACAAAAACCATTCCCTATACCCATAAACTTTTGTTTCTATGGGCACAAAAATGGTGAGAATTAGTTATCTCGATCTTTGCTTCTCAAGATCGATCAATTTCGTGGTGTTTATAATCATAAATAGGCCTCTTTATTCTACCCCAAAATAATAGTAGTGTTGTTAAAATACAAATAAATGGCAACTCATTGGGAAAAACAACTATCTTTGGTGAAAGATATGAATCTTTCTAGAATAAAGGAATGATAGATTAGATGATACAACATTTTAAATCTCAAATATCCTAAAAGTTTTCTCCCTTGATATGTAAAGTGAATATATAGAACACATTAATAGATATAAACCGTAACCGTCATTATCTAAACACGATGAAATATTACCCAAAGAACCATGAGTTCTAGCAAACCTTACATATGCAATAGTAAGATTTGTCGATAATTAGTTTTGAGAAAACAAGGTAACTGAGTAGATCTGTAATATCCCGCTCTTGCACGCTGAGTGAACTTATTATTTGAAGAGACTTGCTCGCAAGTGATCCATATTTTATGCTATTAAAACATTGATTTTGATTATGAGGCGTTATGGGTTGATGACATGTTGTTTTATTGCATTGACATAGATAGGTGCTATTGATTCGGTTTTACTGAGTGTGAAGGATCTTGGACCTCGAGGATGAAGAAGCATTGATGGAACCCCTTGGACTTTGGATCGAGTTGGGGAGTGTACCATTGGGGTTTGTGTTTTTTAAATGTGATATTAGTGCATATGATTAGATGATATGATATGGATATATTCTGACATGATTCATTGATGATGCAGGCTGATGATAACTTGTTGACCAAACTCACATGTGGAGTAAAGGGTTCACGCACAACTACCAGAGAAGTTGAGGGAGATGTGTGCATAGTAGCCCTGCCACAACCTACTATCACTCTCGTCGTGGCTCGAACTGTAGGTTAACGATTACCTATTTCGAGAGGACCCACTATGTCGTGAGGGCAGACTGCGATAGTTGCTCACGATAATTCTAAGGGGCACGCAATAAGGTGGAGGCATTATTCCTTAGAGGCCCTTAGTTTCCCACAAGTTCATTTAGCAGAGTATTGACTCCAGGGGTTTTTTATGTCTAGCAAGTCAGTCAAGAGGTGAGTGGCACCCTTGGAGCACATGGTGTGTCCTGAAGGGCATGTCGCGCAAGAAAAATGCAAGGAGGCGAGTGGCACCCTTGGAGCACGTAGTGTGTCCTGAAGGGAACGTTGTGTTGTTAATGATAATTGAATGAAGCTAGATGGCCTTAGGAAGAATAACGTGATAATAAAATTTAAAACAATTTCCCTAATAAAATGTCGCCCAACACAAAAATTTAAGGTCTAGGTCTAAATTATGCTAGTGGTAAAATTTTATCTTTTAAAAAAAAATAATAATATATATATGTATATAAAAAAAATAAAAAAAAATAAATAATAAATATAATCTTCGTTAAATATTGTAACAAGAAGGGAGTAAGCAATTTAATTGATTCATAAAAATCTGTTGAAATAAAATTAAAAAAAGGGAATTAATGGTTTTATTATTTTACGATAATTTAATTTTTTATTAATTAAAAAGGGAAAAGGGAAAAAGTTAATTTATACACTTGCCAATTTGAGTTCTAAATGAAAAGGGGAAAGAGGGAAATCTAAAATATTTAAGAAATTAGGAAAAGAGGGAAACATAAAAAGAAAAGGGAAACACAAGAGAAAAACTAGAAAGTCAAACTTAGTAAGGGTATCTAGCATTTAAGAGCTTTCTAATTTAAATTGAACTAGCAATTTAATAATGGGGAAAGTCATTAAAACTTGCAAGAGAATTCGGGGACACTTAGGAGCGATTCTAGGAGTGAATCTAGGTGTGTGAGGGAAATAAGGATAATTAATTAATTAAAGAAATTAATTTTTGGAGGAATGAAGGGGATGGGTGACACTTGTACAGGGAGGAATTTTTAGGATTTAAATTTTTAAAAAACTTTAATTAAATGAGATTTTAGGCACGTAAGGGACTTCAAAGCTCTATATAATGAAGGGAGGAGAAGGATGATGGATCTCTTTTGTTTGTGTAACGTTACACTACATAAATCTATACTTGACTGACTTAGCTTGTGGGAGTTGGGACACCTAGCTCAGTGAAGAGTGGTAGCTCGTCCTTGCGAGGCAAGCTGGGAGCTAGTTGAATCTCTGATAGTGTGCATGGCCCCTTTGCAGCTCGGGGGGATAACGGGGAAGAAGAGTACCCCTGGAATTGGCTAGGAGGTACCAGTGAAGTCTCATTGGTCGGCAAGTGGGAGCTGCACGGAGCGCGCAAGACATCAACTCAGAGAGGGCGATTGGGAAACCGTACGCCTTCTTTATTCTGCATGGTAGAATGTTAGTATGAATTATGTTTTTAGTTATGTATGCATATATCGAGTAAATAATATTTTAGTCATAGCGTTCTAGTTGATGACTGAATTTCCCATAGCCTTAGTTGAATGATTGATTGACTCCCATGGCCTTCGATTCCCACATGTCTTAACCACCTTGTGGTGTATTGATTGCTGAAGATTGTGGTTGTTTTTGCCTTTCGTCCCTAGCTCATCAGTCTTCGCCTGAGAAGTCAGCCAGGAGCCTGATCTACGGTCGTCTCTTCAGCGTTAATAGACCTATGGATCTCAATGTCCTTCTTTTCTTTGCATGGATGATGTGCGAAGGAAGTTCCTGTCAGTCATCTACCTATGTTATTGTCCTTGGCTGATTGTTTGACTTGCGCCATCTAGCAAAGAACTCTGCGTATGGATTATCTTGCGTCCTTGATGGGTTTTTTTCTGTGCGCCTTGACTTATAGAATCTCTGCAATCATTTCAATGACCTTTCCCATTGGATCCTTGCGTTTCTCTTACTATTGTCTGCATTGTATTGGTATTTTGGCAATCAAAAAATGATTTGATTTGTTGTCTGCATTTTTATATTTGGTATTCTGGCAATGGAAAAACGAATTGATTTCATTTCTGCATTTGTGTATTGGTATTCTGACAATGGAAAAACGATTTGGTTTCCTGTCTGCATTTTTATATTTGGTGTTCTGGCAATGGAAAAATGATTTCATTTCCTATCTGCATTTTTATATTTGGTATTCAGGCAATGGAAAAACGAATTGATTTTCATGTCTGCATTTGTGTATTGGTATCCTGGAATGGAAAAATGTTTTTATTTGTTGATCTCTGTCTGCGTTTTTGCTTGGGTACCCCAGGAAAATGAAAAACAATTTCTTTAACCTTGGCTGTGATTTTTTTGGTATGTCGACGAAATCATAATTTCTCACCTGCGTTGCAACCTTAATCAGACAATGAATTTATTAAGGAAGACTTTAAACTCTGCGATTTTCCCCATTCCAATTTACCGCATTCCATTATGCACCATTCCATTTTGAATTGACAGTTGCACCATTCTATTTTTAATTAACAGTTTGCCCCATTCTATTTTTATATTCTCTGTGACTTGACTAAAATTACCAATGTTTTTCAGCCTTCATCGACGTGTTTTTATCACTAAATGCAAGATATTCTTATCACTAATTACAACTTGTTTTATGCTGAAATTACTATGTATGTATCACTGGGTTTATAGTGTATCATCTCTAAGTCTTCAAAGTTTGATCATGGAACCCTCAACATTTTCTTCACTGAAATTACTGCGTTAAAACTGCTCCAGTGATTACCAAATTAACTTAGTCCAATAATTAGAATAGCTCCTATTAATTACCACGTTTTTCCCTTTATTTGTGTAGCATTTTTGGTTGACTCTGTTTGATAATGTGTGGCACAATGAATTGCCCTTAAATTTTGAATGCGTGTGTTGTTGATTGGGCACGATTTTCCATCATTTGTATATTGTGTTTTGTTGATGTGTGGTACAACAATACTCCTTTAAAACTATGAGTGTGTTTATGTGGAATGACCACAAGTTGGTCCTTCCGCTGTTGTATTGTTTTTATCTTCCTTCAAATTGAGTGTACCCAATGATCTCACTGCCAAACATTAATTGCTACAACATTGTTATTGGCCAAGTTAATTGATATATTAATTGCCATGTTAACTGCCAGGATAATAGTTGTTGCGATGTGAATGGTCAACAGCTTCCTTCTTAATGATGTTGGACATCTAGCTATTTTTGGTACGGTTACTGTAGATAGACGGCATGTGTAATTTAATTGTTTACCAATGTCATATTTAGCATTCTACATTGATATAGCTAATGTGGTTATATAGTATTAATTGATAGTTATATTGTAATTTGGGATTAATTTAGAATTGCCCATTTAGATTGTGATTAATGGTTTAATGAGATTAGTGAGTATTGACCACGGTAGAGATTAATCTTGCTAAATAAAGGAAATACTGTATTATTTTTCAATGTCATATAATTTGATTAAATGTTATACTTTCAAGGCAATACTGTAATAGTATAGTGAGTAAATATTATATCTCTTTCAATCAAATCATTGTGTTATGATATTAAGTTTTTATGCCTAGCCTTTGATCTTTTATCTACTGATCATTTAGTGGAATGACTAGTTCTACTGGTTAAATGTTATATAGTAATAAGTGTTAATGTCTTACACGTCATTCCAAACTATGATTGGATTAAAGATCAAATTGATGGTACATTGATGACCCAACTATGATTTAGACTTTATCACTTGATGCACTTTTAATGTTAATTTAGATTGGTGTACATTGACCTAATTGCAATTAGACTTGTTGATTTTTATGTTAATATAGAATTGTAATTTATGGACTAATTGAAATTGACTTACTATTAGATTAGTAACCGATGTTAAACTAGATGGTCAGTTTGAATTTTTTAGATGTGATTAATGGTTGGGTTGTTGACAAAGTCACATAATGGCTCGAGTTCTTCCTTGATTGTAGTTTCCTTGCATTTATCACCCTATTTCTCGGGGTCTTGGTATAGTCTCCCTGTTAGTATTCAGCTCCTAGCACGTCAGAGTTTTCTAGAGTCCTTGGTCCAGATAGGATGTGTTATGCCAAGGTTATTGTCACATCTATCACCTAGGGATGACATGATTCCTGATGAGGGGATCATGGTGTGCCCTATTTGGATAACAGAGAATGATAACTTGGCCGGAGTCGGTGCCTTCTGTGTAAGTTTTGTCGAGCATTGTAAGTTTTTTTTTTTTCACGGGTTGAACGCCTTCAGGCGTTTGGTTCATGCACCTTAATTGTATAGTCTTTGTTTGTCAAGGTCGTTGTGTCAGGAGGGAGATGTTGTCTCTTGTCTTGTAGGCATGGTCCTCTTGTGTCGGACGGATAGTCGGTTCTCCTTGTTTTAACGCATGTTTTTCCCTGTTTCTCCTATTCTAGTGCATTGAGTCATAACTTCTTGTTTCTTGGACTTCATGCTTACATTCTCCATCAGTGGTGAGGTAAACTATTTTCATTATAGCCTTCTTTCCCTAAAAAAAAAAAAAAAAATTTACTTATGCTTCGCTTGTAGTCGTAACGAAGGGGTCGTTACAAGATCATAGAATTGAATTAACTTCTATACCATAATCATGGCCACTACTACCATAAGGTGTCCATAGCCTTGACACGGATGCCTTTTTATCCCATTGAGATGCCAGTGTCTCATCTATTAGAAATAAGTACATAGTTGCAAGAGCATTTCAATTTACTTAGAAGTCTATTTAATATCATCGTTCTGGTTTGGGAACCGGTTCATAACAATGCCATTCATGGGAGCTAACAAAATTGAACAAGTCAACTCGTGATGAGACCTCTTGTCCTTCAGTTTCCAACTCAAGGCCATTACATGACTTCGTGACTTGTGGTTGTAATTTCACTTTGTTAGGACCTATGATCATGGTATGTCAACTCGTGATGAGACCTCTCATCCTTCAATTTACTATTTATGTTTAAAATTCAACTATGTTTACTGTTAATATACAAAATCTTACTTAATAGATGGGGTGGCATGTCATCTCCTTAAGAGCTAGCGATGGCGTAAAATTTTTTTTAGTAACTATTTTCAACTTGGGTAATTTTGCTTCTCAAAAACTAAGAACCTTCAAATTACTATTGGTAAATATATTTTTCTTTACTAAGATTGAGGTTGAGTAAGAATTCATTAGATAATGAGGAAATATTTGAATATAATTTTGTGGGAATCATCATTAATTTTATGAAATCAGGGACTTGACAATTTAAGAAAGTTGAAAGTTGGCATGATGAAATCATCTTTGCATAATTATTCCTTAAAAACAAGATTATGTTTATAAATAAACTAATATAAATTGACTTCTCAATAATTTTGTCAAAGAGGATGCAAAACATTAAAAAATATTTCTCATTCACCAAGGAGAAAAAAAATAAAATAAAATACTCATAAATGTCAAAAAAATAACAATGTTTCCAAAGGGAACAACAATCATTCCTTTGAAATGAACAACAAAGGGAACAACAATCGTTCCTTTGAAATGAATAGCAAAGGGAAAAACAATCATTCCTTTGAAATGAACATAAAATGGAACAATAATTGTTCCTATGAAATGAACACCAAAGGGAACAAAAAAACTACCCACCATTCTAAGCTTGTGAACATGAAGTATCAAGCATGATTGTGGCAATCCCTCCCAAAAACTAGCAAGGTAAAATGGAGAAGGATTAGTCATTCAATAGTCATAGTCACTTTAAAAAATAATGAGGAATTAACAATGAATCATTCTTGACAAGACTTACCATAAGAGTTTTTGATATTAGATCTGAGGCAAGCATACACTTGATAAGATTGGAGAAGAAAATAGATAGATGTAGCACAAAAAAATGAAACTCAAGAACTTCCCCTTTTTTTAATTTTAATTTTATTTTGATGAAGTAACAACAACCGTGACTTTGATGAAAAAAACACATATGACACAAAAACATAAGAGAAGTAAGAAAATAAACAATAGTTTATTGGAAAACAATAAATTAGTAAATAACTTACGATGCAACAGTTGTGATTTCAAGTGTAGCAATGTTGTTTCGAGGGACAACAATTGTGCTTGGATGAAATTCCCTTATTTTATTAACACTTTCTTCAAGAATCACTTTTTCATAAATGAACCTCCTTTATTCTCCTCGGACCTGTAAAAAAATGAGCATCTACCTATGGGAGAGCAGTCTCTAACCATATTGACCAACAATGTTTTCATCATAACTTCTTCATTTTTTATCCAATTTGAGTAATGCCAATGACAAATGAAAGCGAATTTAGAGAAATATCTCCAATAGAAATAGGTTTTTAAAAATTCCATGTGATGGTATATCAAATTTACTCAAAAAAACCTACATAACAGAATTATTTTTTATTTCCCAACTTAGACAAACAGTTGATATTTTGACAATAACGTTTTCGTTTGATGATGGATTGAGCTATTTAAAATTGGATATGAAATTAAATTCATGTATATATATCCAATAGAAACATGTTTTTAAAAGAAGAAGAAATAATGTGTCAAATACTCCAATGAACAGTCGAAAAAACATAGTTGTAAGAGTGTCGATTTATGATAGGAAGTTAGTACTTTGGTCATAAATTTATCATGCGATATCGAAATTGAGTGATTCAAATTGACTTGTAAACTAGATTCCATAGATGATTTTAGGGGCTAAATTTCGCAAATGGGCTAATTTTCCATAGTTTTTCCCAAAAAACAATTCGTCAATTTCAATTTTTTTTTAAAATGATTCGCCCAAATTCCATAGAATAAAATTATTTTACCTTACAAACAACCAAAATTTTATAGAAACTATATAAAATACTTAGAAATTTGAATATTTTTACAAAACTATCACCAAACATTTTACATTTTGCATATTAAGGACTAGTAATATTAGCCCACATTTCTACTTAATATAAATTTCTATCCTTAAAATCATCCCTGCTAGATTCATAATCTAATACACCATAGAAACAAGTTTGCAAAATCTAGTCATTTAGGCATCAAAAAACTGATTGTCCCAACTCTGTCCCTAAGCTGCCTACGAGACACCCTGTCAATGTTTTAGTCATAAATTTTTTGTTTCAAATCCAAATTGAGTGATTCAAATTGGGTTGGAAAATATACATTAAGGGAGACTTATTATATAAATAAGCTTTAAAAATATTCCCATTTGATCCTTCAAAACATGTCTGTACCGACTGTGTTTCTAGTAATTTTCTCAAGCCTGCATGCCATAAAATATGATAAACAAACTTTTTTTTCCAAAATGATGATGAGTGTTTGTAGAAATATGATTTTCAGTATAATATGTCTACATACAAAAAGAAATTATAACATATTGATCTACACAACATATTTCAACAATCAAAATGATTTTTGTAAATAAATTTATTTATGTACTTATTTTATTTTCTACTCTAACCTACTCTACATTGAAAAATAAAATATGCTTACGTATAAGAGTAGTTCCAGTGGAGCCAGTTTTGAAATAAGTCCTCAAGTATATACATACCCAAATTATAAAAATGCATGTTAATAAACACTAGAGTATGAGAGACCATCTTCCCTTGACACGATGGTGCCAAGAATTGTGGAAGTATAGAGTGATGTTGTGAATAAATGATGGAGTGAAACCAATATTCAATATAGCTTTGATACTCTTGATTTCTCATGGTTTTCATATCATGACGTTCTTCCATGACTTGTAAAATTTCTGGATTTAAAGCCTTCTGAGACTTGATATCAGTTTCATGTAGTGGTGTAGTTGAAATAGGATTGGTGGGAAGGGTCGGGAAATTTTGCAGTTCAACATTGTAAGCATGTTGTACTGGTTTATTGTTATGAGGGTGTGGAATGGATTGAAGAGGCATTTGTGTAGGGCATGGAGG